>JAPMAF010000522.1:2637-14179 GCA_026537445.1 Silvatares holzenthali | reverse complement strand
AAACAAACAGATTTATTTCCAAAACTTTATTTTTTTTAAACTGTGTACAATATTTTATAATTACGATTCCTTCAAAATACAATAATGAGCAATTAATCATAAATGAATTGTCCAATACACATTTTCAAAGTTGCATTATTTAAACAAACCATGAGTATTATAATTTTATTTATTTGTAATATCACACATCCTAAATTACTCCGCTATTCCTAACACTACCTCAGCGGTGTCAGCGCAGCAGCAACTCGCTTCCGGTTCCGCAACTGACACTTTCCTCCGAGATCTGAGAACTTCAGATCGAAGAAAGTTTGTCCATGTCACGGCATGCAGGAAGAGAATCCTGTTTTTCAGATTTCCCGCAGAAGCCAGCGAATACCGAAGATGTTATTATAATACAATGTTAAGGGACAATCCCTGGCTCGATGAATCCGACCAGGTGAAGAGTGTGATTTTCGACACAGTTCAAAATTTAAGTAAAGATTGTGATGTTCAAGATTGTGATGCTTCAATAGCGGGCAACTAAAATGACACCTGCCAAGTATGTCCTTATTCTGCAGCGCAAAAGCTGCCAAATGAGTCCTCACTCTCAACCCTTCAGGAACCCTTTAAAACAGAGAAGCTTCAAAAATGTGGATTAGGTATCATTTTGTCTAGCATATATTAATTAAAAAATTAATCATCTGGTGTGAAGAAAACCAATACTTTTGATATTCCCTGAAATACTAGAACACCCTAAATATGCATTACTTAACAAGTGATGATATCATAAATGCATTACTAAACATAAAGAATAATTTCAACTAATTCACATCCCCAGAGTTAACTTTTTATATTATACTCTGATTCCTCAGACAGGTATTGACAAGTATTCAATACTATGTAACGGGCGACTCTTAACGCTGCCGTATTCTTCCTTAATGGCCTGCATTCCTCACCACCTGCCGATAAATGCCATCTAGATTATATTATGTCTGCGCATTCCGGAGGGTTTACAAAAGTTGAATCGTTATGTATAATGAGATAAGATCGATGTTAGATATTTGACGCTTATGGATTTACAAGTCTGTTAAATCATTTTACAAAATCTATTTGAGTCATATATAAATATGAAAGATATACATACTCTATACACACTGGAGATAAAGGAGGCTTTATTATGAGCTGAAATAATTATACCTAAAATAGTTACACAACTACAATATACACACATACTCAATACAAAAAAATAAAAGCTCTGTATCTTATAAATATTATTGTATTTATACTTCCATGGTCAAAATTGTTGCACGACATTTGTAGGAAATATAACAAGGTGTTGGAAAAAATTAAAGAGCTCAGTATGGAGTGATACAACTATACATAATTTACACAAATATTCATCTGGGAATAATAAATTACGTTAAAATCAATAATGAAATAAAATAATATCATTCATTATTAATCATCAAGAAGAAATCGGGAATGTCTAAGCTTCCAATGACAACAAATAATATCGTAAGATCAAGCATATTAACTTAACGGTAATAACAAAAACAAATTAATCAATAAACAGTAACAAAACATCATTTGCACACATACCCCGAGCATCCTCTATATGAAACTTATCCGCATCCACAAATAAAGCTTATTGATTGCAATTAATTAACTCGTTTTAATCATACACTGAGAGATACTTTGATAGTTAACGAGAAAAATATTATGATTTATTCCTGTACCGTGACACTACCATTAATGTATTTTATGGAGAAGGCCCCGTGTGTTGTCTAAATCTATATAAAAGATGTTTCTATGCTGTCATCACTCCACCCATCAGAATATTACATAAAGTTTTTCATGCGAGTTGTTTGTCAGAAAATTTGTTAATATTTTTATTATTTTATATCCCTGAAATGGCTACATTACATTTGAATAATATCATTTATATGCTGCCATATATCAAACTCATAAACGAATTCATATAATCAGAGATATGTTAAAAAAGAGTACAATTATTTCTGGAAAAGGTCCAGAGTTATGGAAAGAGAAAAAAACAGAATATTAGTTGAATATGATAGAACACACAAATCATAACATGTATCACCATGAAAAGAATTTGGTTATAAAATACAATGTCTATTGATAAAAAAATTAAAAATGTAATATTTATTATGATAGCTATTTGAAATCTTATAAATATATAATAAGAATCAGTGGGTCAGTGCTGGACACCAAATAAAACAAGACCGGAGCAAAACAACTGTTGCTTGTGCTACTTCTTGGAAATAGGGATGCATTAAGAAAAGTAAAATAAAATGCAAAACATATAATAATTAAGTAAAAACACTAATCAGCAAGCTTTAAAAAAATGAAAACCATATTTAAAACTAATCAATCATTATACAGTCAATAAAAGAATATTAAAACAAAATCAAAATGTATGTCACACAAAAAAAAAGGTTTGTATGTACCAATTTTAAATAATAATAAAAATAACATGATACATAAATATTACAATACCTAAATTGACAGGTATTTCCAATACAAAAGCTATGAAATCCTCCTAAATGTGTCAAGAACTAACTACACATTAAGATAAGATACACAGCCACGTTGGATACTAAGGTAGGGGTAAGTAGGTGATGGATGATCAAAGAAAGAATAATGTATTATATGATATAATAGAGAGAGCGCAGAGCAGCGAACAGAGATAGGGGTGCCGGTGGGGATATCACGAGAAATGGGAGGGTGAGATCATACAAGAGAAAATCCTTCAGTCTGCTGAATCGCCTGCAGTAGTTTATACTTGAGCTTCTCCTTGGTGGAATAGCGTGGCAGATCCAGGAGATTAAAGCATGTGTGAGCCACAGGCAAGAATTTGTCATCAGTTGTGGGTTGAATGGTGATCTAAAACACAATATTATATAAAAATTATAATTCTAAAATAGGAATTTTTGAAGGAAATCTATCATTAAAGCGAAATTTTCTTACAGTGATGGCTTTCATTCCCTGAATAGGGATTCTATCGCTGCCAGTAAGGAAGAGTAGGAAGTTCCTCTTGTCCCTGTCGGACATCTCGTGCAACACTTCCCAGAATGCGATGATATTGGGATCCTGACTAGAATATCCATCACGGTACTGCGCTCCTGCCTGGAGCGACTGCCAGTCGTACTCCTCGTTGCCGGAGACCACAGCCATCAACTCGTGAGGCTCGAACAGCTTCAGGACTCGACCGCCGCACACCTGTGCACATTCGCATCGATAAAATTAACATGACAGAACCATTCATCGATTTAATGTAACCTCATTGGGGTACGCAATATAAGGCATTAGAAAGTCGACTCACTTTATAAAATCCATCATAAAAGGCGTTGAATTTCTTCTCGATAGACTTATTGAAGATGAAATCAACATAAAGATCGACAAACTCAAACTTATTCTCTTTGGTTACTGGAATATTGCCTCCGCCCTCCTTGAGAGCGTGAATCCTAGTCTCTCCATACACTTCCCGCGACATCTCAAATGCTAAACAGAACGTCTAGAATAGAAAATTAAATGTTAGCACTCGAAACATTCCATTTGAATGAAATAAAAAAATAAAACTCAATATGGCAAAACAAAACATCAAACCTCTTCCACATCATCGCCATCATAGAGCAAGAGCTGTTTGAGTGAGTTGGCCATGACAGGGCTCAGGTGACCGAGGTCTTCCAATGAGACGGGAGCCCTCAACAGCTTTTTGTACATTGCCAACGGGAAAGGAACATTTATGATGGTGAAGTTGTAAATGGCCAGACCACAAATCACTCCTGGAATGTGCCATTACACCAATTTTATTCATATTCAAACAATAATCTATAAGAGTGATAATTTTAAAAACATATACATATAATAAATTGATAACACAATACATAGAAAGTTGAATGTCATTAGATAACAATCAATGGAGGACATCAGTCACATTATTGGAGAAGAAAGAGACCGAGGTTAATTTTTTACATCATCAATAAGACATTTGCAATCTATTTAAGTTATATTTAAAAAAATATATATTTATCAATTGTTTTATTACAATAATAGTGCATTTGGGAAGGAGATTCTACATATACAACATTATGAAAAGCATTCACCTAGAGTCCACATAATAATAAGTGTGTGAATTAATTTGATCTGCATTAAATCTTTCAAAAACGACTATTGTGAAAAAACATGAAAGAATACACTAATAGAAATATTTGCCATCACTAGTTATTAGTTTCTATTTCGTTATATTCAATCAATTCACACACCTACATATAAGGTGTAAATGAAATGAATTATCACCTATGAGATGATACATATCCTCTTCCTCAAAAGAATCTTCAGCGAACCAAACCAAATTGGTGTCCGGGTAGTGGTGGAACATTCCGTACTTGGGGTCGAGAATCTCACGCAGCAGAAGCATGAAAAATTCCTTACGAACCCCTCCAGCATCTTCAGCCTCCTCGTTATGGAATTTCACCTAAAAGTACGGATACAGATCACTCACAACATAAGAGAAACCCGGAACCTACATTACATGCATACATAACATCAAAACATTTCCCGATAGGGGTAGACAGAAAGAATGAAGCGCCACTCGTCATACACACACAATGGTTGTAGTGGCTCCTAATATTGCCTCCGTTAAGAAGCCGAGAAACGTGCTTCTGCCATGTTTTTCTAGGCCTTCCACACACTGCTCTGCCACTAATATTCGCACTCTAGATCTGTTTTGCCATTCTTTCATTCGTCATTTACTCAACGTGTCCAAACCATCTCAAACATCCAACTTTTGTTCCGTTTATGACTTACTTTTAATTGGCATTCTTCTTTGGTATATTCATTTCTTATCCTATTACTGAGGGTTTTTCTGCACATTCTTCATAATGATCTCATCTCCACTGCACTTATTCAGCTTTCATCCTTCTTCTGCCAGGAGCGCTAACGTAACATTAACCACGAGTGAGTGACTGCAAACTAAATGTATACCTTAAGCGGTTTCTTGAGATCGCTGGTCCCATACTGCGCCAACTCCCGCAACGTATCCGGTACGATATGCTCTCGCGACACATTGAGAGTTACGAACTGGAAGGCGACCTGTCTTCCGTGCAGGAGCAGCTCGGACAGAGCCTGCGTCGCAGCCTGATTCATGGCCGCGTGCATCTGTATGGCTTGGTCCAACTCCAACAGAGAGCTCTTGCACATCACGTCAAACAAGAAGGGGTAGTTGCACAGGTAGAAATTGTTCATCTGTAAAGTTAAAACTTATTTATAAATAATCAACGTCCACATAAATAAAACATTTTTAAATTCCAATAAATTAGATTAGAAACAAAAGTGAAATTAAATCAGTAACCTGAGAATCAGTCAGCCAATTGAGGTAGTCCTGGCGAACATTGACCAACGAATTTAAGTCAGGTATATAGAAAACATCAGGTGGCACTCTATTCTTACTTAAATTTGACATGTTGATCTTATTGAGACTCTCCATAGCATTCAATACATGGATGATACGAGAATCGAATTCAGAGTTCTGAAAGAAAATTATTCAATAACAATCAACCAAATTTTACACATGAAAAAATCGTATATTAAAAATTTCAACAATAGCGTATCAGTAGAGTTAGTTCAACTCGCCTTATTCTCCCTAACTTTGAGATAGTGGTGTACAACCCCCTTGAAGCAATTGACGATGGTAACAAAATACGGTGCGGCAGCCGGAGTGTGACACCAGGCGGTCAACAGGCGCTGAGGTGCCGGTCTTAGAGCATCCAAAGCAATAGCCAGAGGGCCTTGCAGTAACCTCCAGCGCCGAGGATCCTGGCATTCGTGGTAAAGCGGCAGAGTGAGGAAGCAACGTAACGCCTCCGCATCCGGCGGGTTCGGATTGAGATTCTCCAATGCTGATGTAATGCTCTGCAGAATCTGCATTCAACAATTATTTTTCACAATTTACATGGCCTCAGTGTAAAAGAAATACTTCAACGAGTCACTACATGCCAGACTCACTATTTCTTTGACGGATGAATTTCTTATGCGACTAATCATGTCGAATATTTGAGCAGCCTTATTAAAGTCTATTCCGCTACTGCGAGAGTTGCAGCAGTAGTGCTGGTAATCGGGGAGGAGAAACGATCCGTTCAGACAAGCTAAGGATTTGAATGCAGTCTCCAGGTAGCACAGAATGTCCTTGAATCATTGAAATTATTTACAATATTAAAAAACCAAGACAAATTTACATAATTTTCCGATTTACAGGTAGACAGAAAATGGAATAGAAATTATAATATATTTGAATAGCTCGTATCATTGGCTAACCTGATCTACTTGCTGATCTTCCTCCAGCGCCAGACAAAGCGCCAGGCGAGTCGGGTCCACTGCGAGAATCTGGGTAGATGAAGGTTGGATGCGGTTATCGTACGGAGGAGTTAACATTGGTCTCAGAGTCACTAAACAGCGGTCTCCACCGGCAAATATTCTGAACAAACTCATGTCCTCCGATAAGGTTCCCTAAAGAACAAAGCAACGCACACTTAATAGCAGCATGATAAATGCTTAGATAAGTATATTTAATCACAACACCCCTTTCTGCGCTATGCTTCATTCCCCTACTATCTCTCTCTTCTGCACTTCAACTGTGTGATATTAAAGGAACAGATAGAGTTGGTCTTGTCATGCAATGAGAAACAAAGTAAAGAGTATACCTGCCATACAGGTTTTATGGTCCTCGGTAGCGTCACAAGTCCCGGCTGAGAAGGGGGCCCCACACCCAGCTGGCCGGAGGCCCCCAGGCCGCACGCCTGCAAGCGGCTCCCTTCCGTGAGCACCAGCAGGTGGCGTCTTCCACACAAAGCCTGCACCACACTAGTGCCCATCAATTCCATCACCTAAATAAAAAAATAAAATCTTTCAGATGATCCAAACCATAAGTGTACAACCATAATAAATTTGTTAACATCTTGTTCAAAATTGTTAATAATCTGTCACTTGCACTATTTCAATGTTAGATTTTTAGATAGAAGGCAAACATTTTTGAAATGATTCACAATAGATATGAAGCTTTACCATCCGTGGTAACATTTCATCCTTAGTGTCTCCGTGTCCCAACTGGCCGTACGTGCCAGAGCCGCATGTGAAGACACCTCCATCCCGTGTCAAGAATACGGTGAACTCCTCGCCGCATGATATGTGGCCCACCTAAAGCATGTACTCAATTAACAGTACAAGAGCATACATAGCATTTAGCCATTTTTCAGATAAACAAGAATAGGCAAAGAGAATTGACCACCACTTCATGTCTAAACATGTATAACTTGCTTCCTCCTAATCATGTATCTCGACATATATGCACGATGGTTGTTGAACTTCTTAACATTACATTCGTTAAGAAATTGAGAAAAAAGTTCTTCTAGGTCTTCATTCACTGTATAGACCCGTTTTACCATTAATAATAGTAAAACAGATTTGTCAATATCTGTTTTGATTTCAGTTTTGATGTCAATCGAAAGAATAGTAAAACGGATTTGTCAAAATTCCCCCTCTGACTAAGCCTGATGACTTATTAGCGACATCAACAACCATGAAAGCAGATTTACTTGCTCTAATGTTTGATGAACTATAGCTCATATATAAAATCCACTGCGTCTTTGCCTAATACCGACTGGTATCTATGAAATAAGTACCCTGTAGATATTTTCCTTTTTGCACAAATGATAAACTGTTATTATATATACTTATGCTATGTAATTACGTTAATTCGAGCGCCGTTGTGGTGAACTATGTCAACAAAATGACGCTATATAAATATATATTATTATTATTAATGTTTGCTGATAACACCAACTTAAATCCAGTAGACAGTGAGGTGCGTTTTTACAACTGGTCGGTTAGAGCAAGGAGTGATAAAAAAACTTTCAGCATCCAACTTTCATTGCCAGAAAAAATGTTTTATCGAATATATATGCTGATTAGCTACGGATCTCAATTTACTGATTTCCTACAAATGCATTAAAATGAATAAGTAATTTTCCATTATCAGCCAATATTGTCAAGTTTATCAGCCAATATTATCAGTCTAAAATAATAATAAAACAATATGCAAGTATGTATGAAATCAGCGTGCCTTTGATTGACTTTGTAAAAATATCTGTGCACCTTAAGATAAGATTTGGTAATATCATTAAAATTATTTTGAAGAGCACAAAATAGTTCACACACTTTGATACTCCGCAGGCTCTTGAGATGTGATGGGTAGCAGCGGTTTTCTAAATCATTGAGACCCAGTTGCCCGCTGGTGTTTTTACCCCAGGCATAAACAGCTCCAGACCTGCAATCACATTATCTTAAAATATTATTTTTTGCGCTAGTAAATATATTTATTTTGACATATCATTGGTAGTATTATTATTATAAACATGGATAACTTATATAGCGCCGTTTTCGTGAGAAAATCACCTCAAGGGCGCTGCATATAATTTTTGTTACTCTTCAGGGAACGATATTTCAAAAAGATGTGTTTTTAATCGGTCTCTAAAAATCATCAGATGGGCTGTTTCGCACTGATGCTGGGAGAGCATTCCAGGCCTTAGGCCCCACCACTGAGAATGCTCGCTCCGCAAAGTTTGTTTTGTTGTCTCTTTTTGGTTCCGTCACCCTTCCCACTGCCGTTGAGAGGAGGCCGACCTGAGCGTGCGCCGTCAGTCATTCAGAGAATCGGGAACACATAATTCCTTGAGATACAGTGAAGCTACATTTGTACATCAACCAGCATACCTTATACACAACTCTTTTCGGAAAACGAAGCCAGTACAAATCAATAATACAATAAGTAATCACCTTGCTCCTCCGAAGGTGTAAGTAAAGAGGATCGATCACCACACCACTCTATTCTGACATACACTCTTCACCTTATCCATATTTATACTTCTTCTTATGCATATTCTGCTATTATTATCACAACTACAAGCAGAGTCATTCATTCAAATTTTATTAATCTGTTCAAGCCATGATTTTCTTGAATGGTCCCTCTGTTTCGTACCTCCTACTAAATCTTCCACATGAACATCTCAACATTCATACACTCTACATGATTAGATTTTTCTTCATTTTATCAACACACTCATCCGATGCAGATTTTTTCCTCATTTGTTACTCTGTCATACATCATTTTGCAACAATTTTTTTTAAGAGATTTATTAATTTGGGTTGATTATCTGTCCAAGTTTTGCTTTCACAACAATATTGGTACTAATGCATTATTTACTAGCAAATAGAAAAAAATATTTAACAAGAAAAAAAATTTGTATGTATTCTATTAGAAAATCAATATTGATTCGCAGTCATTAATTATATTCATTTATTTAACAGTACAATGTACCAAATATAAAAATAATTGAAAGAAAATGAAAATATACATACACTAGCGTAACAAAATCAAAAAAGTATAAAACAACAAGAAAAAAAAAGATAAATAATAGTTAATATAAAAAAGGAAATACATGTTAAGTAAAGCAAAAGGGTGGTAGGTAAAAGTAAAAAGAAAGAGACGGTTATCAAGGGGTAGGGGTTAGAGGAATAAGTATTTTTGATGATACGGAGAGACGCAATGTTTCCATAATTAGTGATAGTGGATCCTGAAATATGTCCAAGGCATTCAGTAGGTCGTTAACAAGACGCGCCCTGGTACTGAGCACGCAGGCACCAAGGTTTGCTAAGGAATGAGGGATAGCAAAAGAAGCATGATTTAGAGAATGGAGGTAATTTACTGGGGCATGCAAACTGATGGATTATGAATGTTACCTCTAAGCAACATAATAAAATGTTGCATGAGTTGAGGTAATATATCTGAAAGAGTCATTACTTGGTAAGAGCAAAGGTGTGGTAACCCCCTGCGGCAATAAATGCGAAGGGGACTCCAGCCAGGGAACTGATTATCTGAGGCTTCTCCTCCAGCTGGCTGAAGCCACCCAGTCCCAGTTGGCCATATGTGTTTGCTCCCCAAGAGTAGATATCACCATCTACAAGGCAAAATACAAATGTAGTTCAAAAGAGTTACAAACAAAAACACATGCAATAAATATAAACATAACTAATATATCGAGATTTGGCCTTATTAGGCCAGCATTGCGCAACTGGGGAACAAACACAGTTATTGTATAAACATCTGCTGCTACAGATTTTTACTGTCAATTATTGTGACTAACGGTGAACATAGGATAATGGGCGTACGTGGTATGAAAATTGCTATTACCGTATACATTACAAAATGCACACTGGATGAGTTAAGTACCGTATTATCCCTTTTTAAGGTTTCTTCATCTTTTATTTATTTAATGGATAATTTATAAAGCGCTGTTTTCATGAAACATCACCTCAAGAGCGCTTTTACACTTAATGATCAGGAAATTGAGTACCTACTTCAAATACATCATATGTGGCGCCAAGTACAATACACTACAATTAATTATCTTGTGAAGAAAAATCCATGGAAAGAAAAACATTGATAATATAATTTCATGACTAAGAATTTAAGAAAGTATTTAAAAACAGCATAGTATAATCAGTTGGATTAAAGATTACCATTATGAAAATAAAAACTTACTGCTCATGAGGGCTACAGAATGGTAGCCTCCGCAAGCTAGCTGCACAACTTGTTGTGTGGCAAGCGAGCGCAGAATACGCGGCGCCATGAAGCTGGTGAGAGAACCCAAGCCGAGCTGGCCCAGCGCGTCGGAGCCCCATCCGAACACCTGACCCCACTCGTTGACGGCTAATGAGTGTGCCACTCCGCACGACATCTGAACTATGCGGTACGCCTCCAGCGCCGACACCAGCTCTACAATAGATGAATTAAACCACAAATGTACCCTGTCTAGCAGGTCTATAACATCATAAGACGCTATGTGGGATGAGGAAGACTTAGGGATAGTGTGGAATTAACGTGGGACTTGAAGAGGCTCATCTTAAAGGCAGGACGAAACATAGACGACAGAAATTCATTTCATAGCTGGGCAGTCCACACTAAAAAGTCTTAAGAGAATCTATCAATTCTTATGCGCTCAATATCAACTGTTAAGTAGTGACAGCCATTCACAAAACATGTAGCTCTGCCAAACACAGCAGACCGAGGAGGGCTGGATTATTTATTAAAAGAACTGCACACCTTTGCACAGAATCGAGGAGATTCTTTAGATACTAGGGTGCTCTGGACTAGAGATGACTACCAAGCTCAATTGTGGGTCGCACTTGCGATTTGTATAGAGTGAGAAGCTGGGGCTCAGAGAAGAAACTCTGAGCTCTAGCATTATTTATTTATTGAAAAAGTACAATGTTCCAAACAAAATACAAAAAAATTAAAATATAATAACAAGATCGAAACAAAAAAGTGAAAAACGTAATTGATATTAAAAAGAAAAGAAATAAATACAAACAAATAGGAGGCGGAAACAAATAAATACAAATTACACAAGTTACAAAGCTAACAATCTTATCTGCCTAATAATCAAATAGATGAAAATTTAGAACATACTGACTTTATTTTGTAGCT
>JAPMAF010000520.1:0-14185 GCA_026537445.1 Silvatares holzenthali | reverse complement strand
ATGAGGAGGTGTATGAATGTGGAAGAAGCAAGAGATGTATGTCAGGATAGAATGGTCTGGCGCTCGATCCTATCTGCATACCCTTTCGGGGAAACGGCGTGATGGTTTAAAGATAATAATAACCAATTTAATTGTGCAGTGTGTTTTATAAGTCACAAATGTTTATAATATACATATATGGGTTAGTAGAATGTGTGGCAAAACAGCAAATGACAGAGTTAGGAATACAGATATAAGGAAAGAATGTGGAGCAGGTTCAAGCGTTATTAGCATGTTTTTGGTTTGGGCATGTTGATCAAATGGATACCGAGAGAATAGTACGGAAAATTTACTAGAAGGTGTGAGATAGAGGTGGCGTCCAAGAAAATTATGGCATGATGAGATTAAGCAAATTCTAATCGATGGCTATGATCATAGTTATCATCTTACCTTTAGGGATCAATTCCAGGACGCTTTCATCCTCTTTCTGTATTAACTTCTAACTTTCTAGTTCCTGTAGTTGCCATACTTACGTTCACTAGCCAAAACTAATTTCAATTATTGGGGCATGGGCTTGTAACCGAAAATAATATGTTATTATATAATCATAACCACACTTTTATCAATGCTTAATTTTAGTTTTTGAATATATTATTTTTTTATATATAAAAAAAATGTAAAGCGCTCTTGGGGTTATGTTACATCACGAAACAGCGCTATAAAATTATCCAAAAATAAATAAATATTCGTTATAATCGCAGAGTATGCATGAGGAGATGTATGATTGTGTGAAGACAAGAGACGCATGTCAGGATAGAATAATGTGGCGCTCGATTCTCCTTATCTGCTCTTTCGGTGAAGAGACGTAATAGGATATTTATTGTATTATATGTGCATATCACACTGCTCAATACAAATGTCAATAAAATGAAGAATAAGTTACTTGTTATTGACTTTCTCAGAGTTTACGACTGTACTATATTTTTTATTTTAAGTGACATGTTAGTTTACTTATATTAATGATCGCAGCAATATAGGTTATTACAGTTCACTCTCCCTAATGCTGTACAAACCGCTCAATATATTTTAAATAAAATACAACATCAAACCGTTTCCCCGTAGGAGTAGGCAGAGAGGATCGAGTGTCACACCACTCTGTCCTGGCATACATCTCTTGATTCATCAACATTCATACATCTCCCCATGCATACTCTGCGATTCTTACGACTGCGGACAGAGCCATCCACTAATGTTTGGTTGATCTGATCAAGCCATGGTTTCCTTGGGCGACCTCTGTATTTCGTACCTTCAACATTTGCTTCGTAGATTTTCCGTACTAGCCTCTCTGCACCCATTCGCTTCTACATGCCCAAACCATCTCATTACATTTTTCTTCATTTTATTAATCACACTCGCTCCTGCTCCACATTTGTTCCTTATATCTGTGTTTCTTACTCTGTCATACATCGTTTTACCACAGACTCTTCTAAGAGATCTCATCTCTTTCCACATTTTTTCCACTTTCGTTCTTCTTTTGCCAGGTCCAGGCTTCGCTTCCATATATCAACATTGGCACCAACACTCCATTATTTACTGCCATTCGGGCACTCATAGAAAGTTTTTGTTTAATATTACTGAGTTTAGTGCCCCGTTTACTCGATTACCTGCTTTCACACGCCTTTCGTATATTTTAAGTAATCATCTGATATGCCATATATTTTAAGTAATCATCCGAAATGATATCTCATCTTGTCTCCTAAATAATTGTCAGTGACTGACCGTAAGCACAATTGTAAAAATGATTTTGAGTTATTAAACTCACCTTATTGCAACACTTTCTTAATATTTCTACCCCATTTGACTTAACTTTCAAGCTTACCCGGTGCCCTAAAACTTTTCTTGACTTCGCTGATTACGTCAATAATAATATAGAGACGAGTCGGCCTCATGGTCCAGTGGTTAAAGGCGCTTGACTAAAGTGTCGGAAAAACGCTGGAGGTAGCGGGTTTGAATCCCGCCGGAGTGAAAAAAAAATGTATATAAAAATTCATTATTCTATTCAGATTTTAATAAATCTATAAAAATATATTAAAAAAAAATCTAAAACAGCAAAAGAAAAAAGGCATTCAAAATATTTATTCACTCTGGACTTTAAAAGAGTGGTAGATCTTGTGTCGCCCTGGAGCAATACCACCGTTCAGTATTGTAAGCCACGTGAAATGGATTTATCCATGTTTCGTGACTAGAACTAAATAACCCAGACGACCTATACGGATGGTGGTGTCATAGTGTCTCATGTGTATTATAAGATTAAAAAAAATACATGAGTCATTTCGGTTGCAGTTTTATGCCAAAGCATCTAAAGATGGTAGGCGCTTTCGCTTTTCATTTTTCAATGTTTCTAATTAAAAATAGTTCTGTTAAATTTTAAATCGCTTGTCATTTCAAAGGATCAAAAAATAAAAAAAACATATGCCGTCAGGGCGTCTAAAGGTCGGACTGAACGTATATTACGTCACGACATCTTACGTCATCATCTCTGGAACCAATGACGCAGTAAATCAGAAGATCTACCAATACATTTATGCTGTAAGCACCTGTAGACACCAAGATAGTATCTTTATTATTTAATAAATTCTATTACGGCGATAAAAACACCAATGGGCGCCTTGTGAATAAGAAAACGTGTTATTTTATATTGGATACCTCACAGGACATAAAATAATCGTTTCAATTAAAACGTTTTTAAGTATCAATTGTACTAAGATTACAAATTTCCTAGAATTTAGAATGTACCCAGTCTGTAAAGTAGAAGAAAATGTTATTCTCCAAAGTCATCAGATATCAAATAGAATATAAATCTCAGAATTTTGAAATATTTATTGAGTGAATGTATGTTAAAATGGAAATGGAAAAAAACATGGGGAAGCTCAAGGAGTTACTATTTAGTCCGCAAAATACTCCATACTAATTATAGACAGAAAGAAAAACACTAAAAGACTAAAAAAACATCCTATGAAGATAACATAACATGATATATAAATTATCCACGTTAATAATAATAAAGAAGAAATCTAAGATAGATAAACGCAGCTTAAGATAGTCTACGGTTTGATATGATGACCGTAACTTTATGCGTCTAAAGAAAAAAGGTTTAATTTTTCTTCAAAACATTTTTAAAAACGTCGAGAGACTAACAAAACAAGATATTGAAAAATACTATAGCTTACATTTACATTTACAAAGATGTTGGCTGTATTGAAACCTAATTGGCAAACAAAGGTAAACTGAGAGAGTGCGAATAAAGACCAAGTGATTGATGTAAACATTTCGTGAAGGGTAAAATCTATATAGATAGCAAAAGACTCAATATAAACGAAATGATATTTAAATGTTAATAAATGGTATGTGAGAGTAAATTACAAAGCGCTGTTCTTTCGCATTTTATCAAAATTTTGATTCAACGCCTTTCTTATTAACATTTCAAATCGTGGCGTTATTGCTAAATTATACTCTCACTGCAGGTGAGTTCAAACCAGCGCGAGCACGTCTCCAATCTACTTTTACAACTCGCTTCCTGCCGCCCCATTATTTCCGGATACGTTTCCACGGCCGCATACATTAGGTATTTGTGACGTATCGCACCAATTGCGCGTATCGAATCACGAGTGTATCAACATCGCTGGGTTAAGATTGAACGCAACACGGCGGAGTACAACATGTGCCCCATACGGCGTCCGATGTTCGAGCAGCAGCGGGTGACCAATAAAAACAAGCGTTTATTACTACAAAGCCATCAAAACGGCTGCAGGAACACACCTACATTATATTGTTAGATTTTTTATGTCACCGATGGCAGTGACCACACATAGATTTACCGCCTGATCGTTATATCACTACCAGGCCGATATTCTATAACGTTAACGATTGATAGCAGTGCTGTACTAAAAGGTCGGGAACATAAAAAAAAAAAAATCGTATTCCTTTAATTTTTTCGTCTGTGGTGTAATTCTTCACATGGATCAAGCTAGAAGAGGGACTGTTTTTTTATTATCTATATGTATAACTCAAAGGCATGGGATATTTTTACTCTTAAAAGATCATCTCAGACGAACTGTTTCATGTGGGCGCTGAGAGAGCATCTATACGTTCTATGGTGGCTTTTAGGTTTTGCTACACTTTTTATAACCTTTGAGAAAGACGAGCTAAGAATGGGTTACTGAATATTCAAAACCAGTTCAACGTTACGTAGCACAAATGTTGGGTATATATGCAATATTAGCATTCTTAAAGATTGTCTGGTATTAAGCAACATAATTTGCTTGCGACCTGTGAGGCGTGAAATGATAAATATTAATGTCAATACATTGCAATAGCATATTTTTACAAATACTTATTTCGCATATAAAATCGATTCATGAGACTGCATAAAAAATAACAGCGTTGTATCGATTAAATTTATATTAATATACATACATACATAACATCAGGCCATTTCTCGATAAGGGTAGGCAGAGAGAATGGAGCTTCTTAAATATCCAACTTTCATTCTGATTATGATTATTACCTTTAATTCGCATTCTTCTCTGATATTTTCATTTCTTATCCTATCATTTAGGGTCTTTCCCCACATTTTTCGTAATGATCTAATCTCCACTGCAATATTCTACTTTCATCCCTCTTCTGCCAAGTTCATGTTTCGCTCCCATATAGCATACTCCATTATGTATTGCCAACTGCGATTCTTTGGAGAGCACATCGTTGCCAATTATGGAATGCATGGCACAGTTCATTTTATTATCTGCTGTCACTCTTTTATCAATAATATGATAATGATAAAATTTAAAAACTATAGTTAATTTGATATTTCTCTTCTCTTACAAATTTATAAACTCGCAAAAATATCCGTTCAGACATTAATTATTTGTTCATTTTGAATATATTGGTTTCTTATTTTTTTTTATAATGATAGAATCAATAATCTATATCACGGTGGTGCATGTTCTAATCAATAAAAGGAGAAACGTTCAGCGAGAACAAAAGTTATTAACTTAGTATTATTTTAGTTAAAAAAACATCCATGAATCAAATCACTGTTACGCTGTTTGATTTAATGTTTGTTGGTTATTACGTTCAAGGCGAGGACATTCGTCTAGATTACTGGAAGATACGTTCGACCACCGATGTCGTTTAGGAAATCCGGCACTGCCACCTCTCATATCGGTTATTAGACACTAATATTGTGATGTTGTGAGATTATATTAAAGATATTTCCATTCACATAATGTTTTACTGTCGGCTGTAATATATTGTACGTGGGACTTAATTGAACGAAGGTACACATCATTTGTTTAAATGGAATTTTAAAAGGTTTTGATGTATGAATATAATCATTCTCGTCCAAAGATATTATTATTAAAATATTTAAATTAAAAGTGTCTAGCGGTGTCCGATCGCCGAGCGCAAGCGCCGCTTCGCATTAATTTATTCAATGCGAAATCAATAAATGATCCTTATAAAAAGGATTGGCATTCTGAATGGGGCATCGCGGGAAAATGTCGCATTATAAGATACACTCGAGTCGTTTTGTATTATAAACCGTTCATTAAATATTACGCCTATAAATATTCAAATAAATAAATTGGTGTTCTAGGCGTATTCACATCGATTTTTTCTTTCGCAAAATCACAAAAATGGCTACTTTAAAATAATCTATTACCGTGTCCAATAGCCATGAGTGTGCATACTTTTGGAAAAAAAAGTTCATCAGCTCTACACAGATCCCACGCGTATGTCGTACCCCATTAATTCGTTTATTATTTGACTGATTGATATGGCGCTGTCTAGTAACGCACAATCTCTACAATTACCTTCAAAAACATTTATTATAATATCTAAAATAATTCAGAGGACATATCAGCTGTCACGGCACGGTCACTACATCAAACGCTAAAGAGCGAATCGGTCTTATTTCACTATTGCTGGTCCTATATTATTTTAATTTATCTGTTCCCTACAACTCGTTCAATGTCACTTGTACATCTGGAGCGTTGGTGTCTTACATTTCTTTATCTCGTTCTACTGTAGATATGTATTAGTACATTGAAATTTATATTCTCTAACGTATTTCCGTGGCTAGTATCCGACCAAGATACGAATATTGCTATTTTAATGATTTACCATGTTTCTGAAGGACATGTCATCATGGGCAAAACGCATAGCATACTTTCAAATAAAATTTATGAATAATTCTAAATACAGTTCTAGAACTAAATTTCTCTTAAATACAAGCGTATACAATTTTAAAAGTGAAGTAGTTTCATTATTCAATCGTTATTCAAATCACCAAAGAATGCAGCAAATACATTACAAATAACATATGTAAAAAGTATATCTTATACATTCACTTTATCTTAGAATTTAATATTCATTTTGGACTGTGACACATATTATGGACTGCGACAAATATTTGGACTGCGATAAATGTTTTGTAGAATATTTAAAAACAGTTTATTAATGTATTAGAAACACAAGAGATATCTAAACTAATGTTGGTATTAAAAAGTTGTTTCGGGCTTTATTAATGAGAAAAATATATCCGTAGGGAACTGAAGAAAAGTTTTGTCGGCGCTCGCACTCGTCCGTCTTCTTTTAAAATCTACCGACCGATCCAATTTTTACAAGTCAGTTTACTCAGATGAAAGGCGTTCATGATGGAAAGAGAATACTGAGGAAGAATAGTATTGCAGCTGCCATTCTGCTTAAAATTTCACATATATATTCAATTAACAAAGACCTCTTGATCTTAGTTATTCTGACGAAAGGCGAATAAGAGTTTAGTTGATGTTACAAAGTCTATATTTAATATGAAAAGGTATTATTTTACGTGCCTGGTCTGATCGCAGACTCTTCGGATAGGAATACTGTTTCCTTCCCACAAAAACCGCCAACCCTTCTCAGTTCTCACCCCTTTAACCGACTGCCTACGTAATATACTCCGGATATTTCACTTTATATTCCTCCACTTAATTTAAAGCAGTTTAATAACGCTATTCTTACCAATTTCCTGGAGCTTCCGTGGAAGTGTTAACGACCCAAGTCAAATAGCAGCAAGGAGCATTAAATATTAAAAGATACATCAAGCGTTCGTTCAGCAAAATAACTATTTACAAAGGAAACATCACAAACAAGGGACAAATATGTCGATCCTCTTAGAAAAATCAGTATCTTCATACCAACTGAATTATTAATTATACACAGACGCCTGAATATGACTTGATTCCGAGAACTTCCGGATAGATTGTAATAAATAATCTGTATGGAATTGCATGTTTAAATTAAAGGGAAATTAATGATGAGAAACGAAAAATATAATGTACTCAATTCTAGTTTGGAGTGTAACCAATATATTAAGTTTTTCCTTACTTTGACACTTCTGTATCTATCAAAACTTATGACAGATTTATATCCTGGATAAAACAGTGAAATGGTTTCGATCTTGCCTCTTGTATGAGATCCAAAATTTAAGCTACATAAACTATGGGAATCTCTAAATCGGTTCAGATCGAGTGATAAAGGATGATATTTGCGATTGTGATTAGCTTCAGCGCACAAGGCACACACTGACCTCTCCTCAATATTCTTTAGAAATCACATATTAGTCAATTAAAAGCTTTATATGAAAATGTATAAGACATGAGACTGAGGGTCTATATAACAAAATCAAAGCATAATCAGATCATCAAATTTTAATAGATGACTCTTTTTGAGTATGCACGAGGAAGAGTGTATGAACGTGGATGAAGTAAGGTATATATGTCAGGTTATTGTGGTGTAGCATTCGATCTTTTCTGTCTACTCCTTTCGTGAAGCAGCGTGACTGTTAATTGTATTGTATATTCTCCACTAACTATTTGGACAAACCACAATGACTCCTGTATTGTATTTATTGGCTTATTAGTTTAGATAATTTATTAAGCGCTGTTTTCGTGAACGAAAATTGCATCAAAAGCGCTGTAAAGTTTTTAACTTAAATATTTTATTTATCATTTTTTTCAGATTGTATTTTTAAATTTTAGTGACAAAATGTAACGGAAGAAAATAAAGATATATTGTAAATGATGTTATGTTAATTATGATGTATTTTCTTCTTGAGGTAATCTCAGACGGCATTTCCCTTCTTGCGAAGATCCGAGATAATTCTCTTGATATTTTTGGATATTTTTTACATCGCAACTTGACGGCGTAGAATTCCAACAGTGAAATTTTTCAGCAACCATTCATGTTGTATCTAGTTCCAACACTAATATATATGTGAGACTAGAGGGCGTACATTTTTTTTTTGTAGCTGCATATTCGTTATTTTCCTCCTTATGACCTCTGAAATTCCAGCTGCAAAAATATGCTAAGTTTACACGGACGGTAATGACTTTAAACACGCCAATATTTTACTTAAATCATGTTTACCTTTCAAATACAACGTTTACAATGTTATCCGGTGAATGTTCTTTCAGCAGATACTGAAAATATAACACCAAAATGCCGAAGGCATACTTTAATTATACAATGCTGAAAGTATCGTATACCAAAGCTACCGCGGGGAGCTTTCAAATATGCATGTTTTTAAGAAATGTTGTTTATTTATGTAATGCTTCTTTCGATTCTATATTTATATATACCTTGCATTTTTACGGGGTTCACAGACAGGATTTTTCACTCATAATACGTGTTCACTCAAATGAATCACGTCGCGAAAAAGGGACTTGAAAGCTTGGTAAAAGTTATCAATGTTAGTTGGAGATACTGAAATGGAGTGATACGCTACAGGCATATTGAGAAGCTTGAAGTTAGATACTAAGTTATGAGGGGCCAGCTATTGAAGGTAAAAGAAAACTCTCCGTAGTAAATAGTTTACGGTAAGGACTCTCGTGTTCGGGCTCATTATGGGCGTTTTTAAAGTGGTTGATCCACTACTACGGAATAGGCTACCACCTATCATTAGAAATACCTCGAATATTAATGGTTTCATCCCAACAAATTAAAAGTACATATTATAACTATAAAATAGGTAATTTATTTAAGTATTCAATTTTGAATAAAGTGACGTCTTTTTTAAAATGTTATACTTCGCAAGAGACACCACGCCCCCACCATCCGAGTCTGTAACATTCATAGCAATTGCAATGTAAATGCTGTGTAGCAGTCGGAGAAGAGATTGAAAATCTGGTTATTTAGTTCTAGTCACAAATCATGGTAAAATCCATTTCATGCGGTTTTAAATACTAAACGGTGGTATTGATCTAGGGCGATACATTATCTATCAGTCTTTTAAATGGTGGATTCTGTTTATTTAATGTATGTTAATGCAGAATGTTAATTTATCAATGCTTAATTTTAGTTTTTGAATGTACTATTTTATGTATGAAAAGATGTAAAGCGCTCTTGGGGTGGGTGATGTTACATCACGAAACAGTGCTATAAAATTATCAAAAAATAAATAAATAATGGTGCCATAAAACGAATTATTATTGTTTTTATTTATTACGAAAACGGCATTGTATCCGTGCTCGAGCGTAATTATGTCTAATTACTAGATACACATAATTCAATGCGTCATAGATAGATTCAGTCAAGGTCCTCCCGAGGTTTTCCAACTTTGGTTAAAAATCGTAATTAATAGTCTCTCAGACCGAGTGAAATCATTTGTAAAATACGATCGTTATAAATTCTTTAGTTTAAAAATGCCTGAGCCCGCTCGGTATACAGAGTACGTCCCTGTGCCGGTGCCCATGCAACTCTTGCCCCCGCAATTAAAAATGCATAAATCATGCTACTACGGCACTGCGCAGGCAGCCAGCGCCGGCTCGTTAGCGGCTCGGGGGGTAAAGAAACGTACCCCGAGAGGGGCGCAGATCGTAAATGCCCCCCGGCTCAAGCTACCGGATAATGTGCACTACTGAAAAATAAACGAGTTTACCCCCCTTTTTCAGTTAAAGGGGTGTGGTCGTGATGTGATTTGTTATTGAATAAGTTGGACGGGAATCGCATAAATGACGAAAGACACCAGTGTCATCAGATGCATTGAAGAGTAATGTTGTAAAGTAGTTTCGTGGGTTCGAATCCAGCCGGAGTGAAAAAAAATATACATAAAAATGCATTTGTCTATTCAGATTTTAAAAATATGCGTGTAATAAATATATTTAATAATATCAAATACATCAAGAAATGCATTTAAAAATATATATTCACTCTGGACAAGAAAAGAGTGGTAGAGCTTGTATCGCCCAGGAGCAATACCACCGTTCAGTATTGTAAGCCACGTGAAATCGATTTATCCATGTTTCGTGAATAGAACTGTATAACCAGGTATTCAATCTTTCCTCCAACTGCTACACAGTATGTGCAGTAGTATGTTAAAGACTCAGACGGATGGTGGTGTCTTGGTGTTTCATGTGTAGCATAAGACAAAAAAATGCGAAATCTGAGACGTGCGTGCCACAATAACGAGCTTGAAAATTTTACTGGCACGCTTACTACCTATAGAACAAGTCCCTTTGATGGAATGTTAAATTTGGTATTTTTTTTGCCACATCAGCAATTGGTTTCTAGAGATCTATTTTTTACCTTATTTTATTGTCTATAACCACTAGGTATTATTTAATTAATCCATCCAACAATTGTTAGCTATGATTACGGATACCTTATTACCTTTAAAGTATGTTTTACGCTATCAGTACATATGGGTATATATTATACTTATGGTAACAATAATCTTATAAAATGTTCTTGAGTTGTAAAAAAAAAAATTAACTGCGAAAATTTCTCTATCGTGTTTTTTCATGTTGATGTGACACTTACTGGATAACAGAGCTGCTGGAGATTCCTGATCCATATGATTTTTTTAAATGTTTTAACTCATTTTTTATTTAATGTTCTATTGGTTTTTAAAAGTAAATAATAAACACGAAAACTCAAAAACGATCTAATTATCATGATGCCAATCTTCGATTAAGATTGAGATTAATCATTTACGAATTTTATCAAAGGTCTCAGATTATTAAATCAGGACCTTGCCATTTTGACGCGCGCATTTTTTAATGCGGAGAGCTAGTGATCATTACTCTGCATCGTGATTGATAACATCTCTGGTTTGGATGCTCCTCAGAGATGAGCATATTGTTTGCCGTGTTTTTAAATATAAATTACACAAGCGTGCGGATGATGAACGCCGCGTGTAACGCATGGGTGACACATTAGATAAACTCCGGTTATTTTCTACACCCACTTTGGATGCAAATGTCATATTTAACCCTTCGCGGCGCATGTAAATGATGTGTGATATTCCCGACTGAGCGCAACACGCTGGAGTCGAAAATAATAACATCAAAAAAAATATATACACAGACACAACTTATATCCGACCGTTTCCCTTACACGTCGGAGTCATCAATCACATTTTTAACTTGCATCTGTTTTGAATGTGTCCTTTATTATTTTATTAATATTAAATTGAGGCTTCAGCCCTTCTAGCATTGTGCAGCCTGCAGATCATCTGCTAACGACGTCTGGTTCGAAGGATGCGTACATTAATACATTAATTATGAGGGGCGTCCATCGAACTGAATGAAGCTCCAGGATAATATAATGTTTGATACGTCTTCATTCGCCTCCTTTCGTCTTTGGCTACTTCATTTCTTTACCTTATTCCATCTACGGTAGTCTCCTGATTGAGATTATCCTCTTTCAAATCTTTTTCAAAGCTTGCTCACCATGTTGCTTGTGAGCGACCTCTCTCTTCTGGCAGTGGGTTTTTTGAAGTTTCCTTTACGACGTAGTCATCCTTTCTTCTCATTACGTGGTCGTACCATCGCAGCCTGATCTCTTTCAGTTTTACAGGTATCGGGGCTACTTTAAAACTACCCCTTACGTAGGTGTTGCGTATTTTGTCTAGTCTGGTAACACCACCTGCCTTTGAACATGTGACTTTTTGACTGTCCAACATTTACCAACTTTGGCGTCTTCATTGCTTTTAGAGTGTTTAACATTAACAACTTGCAAGAAACGACTCAATTTATACGGTTTGGATCTAATATGATTTCAATTATAAAACTATGTTAGAATTTAAAAATCGTATTTTAATATGCAAACATTCGGCTTATCTCATAAAAAAAATTTTTTCTTAGTCTCAATCACTTTTTATATATTTATTGAATATTTATATTTAACTTATTATTTTATATACATGTAATATTTAAAAAATGGTTGAGACAAGCAAAATTAATGGAAATTTATTAACAATGGAGAGCCGTAAAATTACCAAAAAATATATAAGTTTTCTCCTATTTATTAAATTTAGATCTTTGTGTTCCTGCTTCGAAATAATTGCTGTTAAAGCAAATAATTTATATTTTATGTAAATATATACTCAATGTTTATATTCAATGCGTTTCTTTCATTTTCTTTTTATTATTCATTTCTTTATACATATTTAATTAAATCCTTAACAATTATTTCTTGGACACTTTTACCGTCTAAGTCTTTCAATTACAAATTAATATTAATATATTTATTTTTTTGTCAAAATACCACTAATATTTTTAATTGAGTTCGATGCGTTTTGCTCCAACTGAGCATCTTCAGGAACTAGTTGTTTTTATTTTATGAATTACCACAAAGTTATTCCGGAAAAAATAAATAACATCTTTCATTTACATTTCCTATACCACCGTTCAGTATTATGCGCCGACTAAAATGGATTTATATTTATTTTGTGATTAAAACCTAATTTCCAAGGTTTCTTACAACTGAATGTTACAGATGCATATGAGTGGTCATATAGTGTCGATGTATATTATGTAAAATAAAACATTTTTTTTACTTCTTATGCTTGCTTAATTTTTATTTATTTATTTATAGCGCTCTTGGGGTGATTTGTAATCGCGAAACAGCGCTATATAATTCATCCAATAAAGAAATATACGTTATAGACACATATGAGTGGTCATATAGTGTCGATGTATATTATGTAAAATGTTTTTTTTTTACTTCTTATGCTTGCTTAATTTTTATTTATTTATTTATTAGATGATTTATATAGCACTGTTTCGTAATTACAATTCACCCCAAGAGCGCTTTACAATGTAAGTGCATTTATATCAAACTACATATAATTATTTATATATGACCTAACACTTCTTGTACAGATTATTATCTTAGAACAGAATATTTATTACAATAAAATACTGACATGACAAACTAATCTCAATTACAAAAATAAATAATGAATTTCTCCGTTCATTAATATGAATGTTGGCAATATGTAGTTCTCTGCGTAACGTTGGTATTCACCTCTCTGTATTTGCGGAGCCTAAGTGGATGCCGTGTTTGATACACAGCTGGATGAACGCATACTGTAAAGGTGCATTATAGTATTGTATTCAGCAATAGAGTCGTGTAGCTTAACCCTTACACGACAAATTCGCGATACAAATAATAAGACAGAAATTGTGCTAACGAAATCAAGCCCTATTTTAGTTCAAAATAAAACACGATGTACTCAGATTTTATTTATTTATTTATAGACAATTTTATAGAGATTGAAAACCCGGTTATTCATTTCTAGTCACGAAACATCGATAAATTCCAGTACAGAGTGAATTTACATTTTTAATTTTTTATGTTATTTTGATCGACCTCAGCGTTACTCCAACGCTTTAGTCAAGTGTCTTAACCACTCGACCGCTAGGCCGACACAACATTAGACTTGTCAGTCATATCTCTAATTAACAACACCAATCTTTTAAGTTCAACTACTCAACAATTCGTTAATCGAAGACTTTTGGGTAGTCACGTCGTGTTGTGACACTTTGTTTGCAAACGTTTCGGACCACATTGTTAAGGCTGCCTTTTTTTAACACAGACAGACTCGCCCTGAAATGGACACTGCAATGTAGCCCGAAACGTTGGCAAATAAAGTGTCACAACACGACATGACTACCCAAAAGTCTTTGACTTGCGAATCTTTTGGTCGTGAAAGCCAACGAAAATACTTTTTTTTTCATTATTATTAACGTGGATAATTTACATAGCGCCATTTTTGTGAGAATATCACCTCAAGGGCGCTGCACACTTTTTTTACTCTTCAGGGAACGATATTTTAAAAAGGTGTGTTTTTAATCGGCCTCTAAAAATCATCTCAGACGGACTG
>JAPMAF010000519.1:0-14188 GCA_026537445.1 Silvatares holzenthali | reverse complement strand
TATATATATATGCTATTTATCATGTAAAATTTGGATTCAACTTTGTGTCCATAAGTGATTAAATGAATTATAAAAAAAAAGTACGTTTGTATTATAGTGTGACCCAATAAATAACACCTATTAACTTTTATTTTTATAATCATGCCCTAGGACCGCAACGACATGACTCCAACATTCACCACGGTTCCGCGCCCGATAACTTTGGATGACGAAGTGGCCATCGGCACGACAGTAACCACAATGGTAGCAACAGATAGCGATGGAACATCTCCGAATAATAAAGTGCGATATCAACTTGTTGGAAGAGATATGGCGGCCAAATATTTCCAAATCGATTCAGATTCTGGCGTCATACGAATAAGGGATGATTTGAGAAAGGAAATCAGCAGCGAATATCAGGTAAGATTCAATATCTAGAAATTCAATCAGTAAACATTTAAGTAATTGCCAAGTATTTGTATATAAGTTTTATATTATTATGTGACAGCCAGAAAATGATTACTTTACAGGTTGAGATTCAAGCCTACGATCAGGGTGAACCACAATTATCGAGTGTGAGCACACTTAACGTATATGTCAGACATGTAGCTACAGTTCCCCCAGAGGTAATTATATTATAAATAAATATTGTACATACGATTTCATCGTGTTACTGAGCTTGATATTAATGTGGAACTTCACTGAGGCTCAACTAAAACCATTATAGATACCATAGCAAAGATGATGCAAAGTTGGATCAGATGATGTGGATCATATATTCTACATGCACCATTCTGTTAAATGAAAATTTGATGTTCTGACACTAAACTGGTGTAAAAATGTTTTTAAAAACCATGATTTGGAGATACACTGAAACTGAGCTTGATTTGTGTGTCACTTCAATCTAAAAAAAATCAGTAAATTGAATATTTAGACTTTTATTTATTTATTTAACTGTACAATGTACCAAATATAAAAATAATTTAAAGAAAAATTAAATATACATACATTAGCATAACAAAATCAAAAAAATATAAAACAATGATAAGATTAAGAAATGATAAATAATAGTTAATATAAAAGTTAAGTAAAGCAAAAGGGTGGTAGGTAGAAATAAAAAAGAAAAGACTCAACGGATAGGGACAGAGGAACAAAGATTTATGATGATACAGAGAGACGCAATGGTTCCATAATGTAGAATATTTTATATAGTGAATGGAACAGGGTAAAATTAAGATAGTTAACTAAAGTTATTTGACGGAAGCAACTTGTGAAGGAATTCATTCCCAAACTGATGTGTAAATCTATAAACTTACTTATTGTAAGATTAAGAATGTGGCCAAAAATTGATGTTAGTAGTAGTAATACACAGACAAAATTAAGAATGAGTGTACTAGTGGAACTCTTAATGTTTTTTGCATCATAAAAGAGAACAGAATGGGGTAGTATAGCCGATACAGGAGAACTGATACATATAATACTGGAAATTTTGTTTTATATTAAAAAAATATATTTATTGTCTTCAATATTAATGTTTAAAACAATTCCCCTGGGATAAAATATATTTTTACCAGTATTTTCTCCAAACTCCAAGATACTGGAACTCCTTTTTCGACATGATGTTCAGTTCATTCAGCGATTCTGTCTCTTCATTGTTGGTTTATCTCGTTATAATTTTCTTCAGCTACGAAAATAAAAAAAAACACTGAGGGCCATGTCTGATAAATATGGTGGCTTAGGCATAAATTATAGTGTTGTTTTTGGCCAAAAAATACACAAACAAACAATGTAAGCGGGTGTATTATTATAGCATAATTTCAATGAGTTGTTTCATCATAATTCTGAGCAATTTTGTCGAATTGCTTTAGTAAACAACATTTTATTGACCATTTGACTAAATGACCGAAACTCATGGTGCTCTGCGCCATTAAAATCGAAGAAAACAGTAAAATCAACGTTCGCCTTCATTCGAACTTGTCGATTTTATTTTAGGATAATCGAGGCATGATTTCAATTTTATATTTTTGTTTCATCACTAGTCACAAGTCCTTTGAAAAGTTTTGGATCATTGTGTTGATTTCATTCAGCATCTGAATAAAAAATCACCGAGGACATCAAAACACATCAGAAAAAACTTGTATCAAATAAACTTATACAACTGTATGTAAAAATTGACAATACTGGATTTAAAATAGGTTTGAAAATATATTTAATTTTTTTTAATCAAACCTTGTTTGTGAAAAATTTCTTAAATGGGTATTGTTGGTAGGAATTATTTATTATTCTTGCAATCCATAGTAACTTCACCAGTACACTTACATTTCGAAAGCTTCTCTTTATAGTGGTTTGAGTGAGGGCCCATGACTCCACACCATACACATCACTATCTTCATACTATTGTTACAGTTGTTTTCCTAATTGTTACTAAGGATCTCTTCTTTTTAAAACTCAACCTTTAAATTCCAATTTGCATTTTTCTGTTTAAGTACTTATTATAATAAAATTATTTTTCTCTTAGATTGGTTTAAGCTTTGCTGACACATCTTATACAGAAGAAGTAGCCGAGAACGCCACAGCCCATACTCTTCTCAAAACCATAGTCATCATCAACCAACGAGCCCACAGTGAAAACATACCGCTCAAATGTGAAATCACTAGAGGAAATGAAGAAGGTATTAAACTTTAGTATTCAAGAGTGTCCCAAGTTATTAAACTTTAGTATTCAAGAGTGTGCCAACATTGACAGCTTGGATTTGGCAGAAAAATAATGGAAAGTAGTACAAATACTGTTAAAATGAGATTTCTTAGAAGAATATGTGGTAAAACAATATATGGTAGAGTAAGGAATATAGATATATGGAAGAAATGTGGAGTGAGTGCGAGTGTGATTATTAAAATTAAGAGAATGTGTTGAGATGGTTTGGTCACATTTAGAGTATGGATGATGAGAGGCTAGTGCGGAAGATTTGCGATACAAATGTAGGCATGACCAGACTAAACTTATTTAATGGATGGCTCCATTTGTAGCACAATAATCACAGAGTGCGTATGATTGTGAATAATGCGAGGAATGTATGTCAAGAAAGAGTAGTGTGGCACTCGATCTTGGGTCATCTCCTGATATGCTCCTTTAAGAAAGCAGTGTGATGTTTGTATACTTTTGCAGATGTGCACTCATATGGTTATTGTATTTTTCAGAATTATTCTACGCAGTGATGACCGATGACAAGAACTGTGCAATTTACCTAATCGCTCCACATTTGGATTATGAAAATAGAACAGAATATAATTTAGAAGTTCACTTAGATTCTCTGCAAGGCTTGGTAAATCCTGACCGAAGTTACGCTTCACTGAAACTGCATGTCACAGATGTAAATGACAATTCTCCGTATTTTGTATTCCCTGATCAACCGGATCTGCCTGGAGGCAGGAAGAAATATTATGCTGTGGTTACCAAAGATACTGACTTGGATAGCAATATTGTTCAAGTACAGGTGAGAATCTATAAACAAATAACCGGTTGTCAGTTTTGTGTGAGCAACTGAAACAAATATTTTATTATTTATTTATTTTGGCAGTGAGATTATAAAAGACTTGTCAAAAGCATTTGTAGAAAAGTGTTTGCGAGTAATAAGGCCAACGTTGTAGGAATATGTGCACAATCATCAGAAAAATCACAGTCGGTGATGCACATTGAAATATTGATTACGGTTTTATTGCATGTGTCGAAATTTTAACAGAAGTTGAAAGAAAACAATAAATGAGATTAGATCATTAAGAATATAAATAGAGCAAAAGAAAGAATAAGAATTGGAAATGTTTTAAAAATAAATTCATTTTAAAAATAGCACAGAATGAAAGTCGACTTTTTTATTTATTTCAGTTAAATTAAATATTTTGCAATTGAAAGAAAGTGAAATATCTACTATGAATGTATTTCACTGATGGATGGCTTAAAATCCTCCTTATGGATGGATTAAAAAAATTAGCGGGAGCAAATAACCCTAACTCCGTAACAATGGTAATATCAAGAGTCTCAACTTGATATAACCTCTGTTATCTCTTAAGCATGTATAACGAGATGGATGTTAGGACAGTAATATATAATGTTCTCTGCCTATCGTTATGTATGTTATTATTATTTGAAATATTTTTAGGCTAAGGATGCCGACAGTGGTAATCTTGGTAGGATTCAATATAAAGAGTCCTCTTGGAGTAGTTCTGCCCAGGATTATTTCGTGATTGATTCCAAATCCGGAGTCATCAAAAATTCCAAGACCTTCGATAAAGTCCCTGTAGGACATTTACCATTTATATTGAACATAGCTGCAAGAGATAATCCAGGAGCGAGGAATGACTATACGACTGCTATAGCACCAGTCATTGTAAGTATCATTAAATAAATACCTATGACAAGAATCCTATTGGCTCAATGTGCAAAAGTTTCTGTAAGAACTGCAAATCTAACACTGTTATATCCCTAATGTATACTCTGCCTCTTCAAACACATTGCTCCTAATAAAATAACTTGGAGAGGTCAGTGATCACAGTGGTCACCCATTTCCTGAACGCTAAGATCATATGTACACTATATGTAGGAACCCGTATGAGATGACCGATATGCCTATTATATATTTTAGAGAGAGAAAAATTGTTGTTTACTCTGCTTCAAAACATTCAGATATATCCAATCTCTTCTGAATGTTGTGTTTTTTTCCAACATCCCTTTAATCTTGGAGGTTGTTACCACAATAACTTCCATATTCCACTTCCTACAACTAACACAGTTAGTCAAATACTTGTAGTAAGAACTCTGGGAAAATTCAATGATTTATCTACTGAAATTGTAATTATTCAGCTATTCTTAACTGCACTGGTTTTCTCTGTTGGCCAAGTTTTATTTCTCTCTATGTTTGTCTGAATTTAATTAATTTGTATAGTTGTTAAACAAAACATGTATATTTATAGTCTGTTTTCCTTATTGGTACATGTACTATGTAAATAAATAAATATAAATGCAATAAATTATTGCCAAGATAGGGTAATATCAGTATCGGATGCTCTTCAGGCGCTGCAATGCTGCAAAATGACAAATGATCGTTCAAAAGCAATCAAAGGAATCATTATTCTCAGACATGAGATCAATCATTGTATAGAAAAATTATTATTAATGTGGATAATTTATATAGAGCCGTTTTCGTGAGAATATTACCTCAAGGGCGCTGCGAAAAAATTATATTTAATGTAGAAATAAGGTGCTCAATAATTGATTAAATTTATAAATGCCTTCATGCATTTTTTTAAATGTAAATATTGTATAGCAAATAACTTCAGGAATCTACCCTGTCAATGTATATTGTATTACATTATTACTTCTAATATGCTTGTTTTGTTTTAGGTTAATTTGCTCTCAAAGGAAAACGAGCTTGTTCTTGTGTTTAACGATGCACGTCCCGAAATTGTCAGACTGCAATCTCGGAACATAACCAAAGTTCTGGAAGAAAAGAGTGGTTTGATTGTAGGAGTAGAGAAGTTTACAGCACGTCAATATATTAGTGAGAATGATACTTTAGACTTGGATCCAACTGGGACAGATCTGTGGTTCTACGTAATCGATCCAGACACTGGAAAAATATTAGAAAGGAATTCAACCAGAGTTCAAAGGTTCGATATTGATATTACATTTTTTTGTAGAAATGAAGACAATATTAGAAGTCTTGCCAACCCATATTTTTTAGTGTGGCAGGATGGGTTATTTCGACTCACCTTAGTATTATCTATCTAAATAGCCATTAGGCTCATATACAAATATTTATAAAGATATCCTGGGATATTAATTATGAAACAAGTAAATTCGCTCCCTGGTTATATTATTAATAAAATATTTTCATTACTGGTATTTTTGCTCTTCTTCCCAGATCGATTTTGGAGCCATCCGCTCAGTCCAACATAACCTTTGTGGTATCTGGAGTGGCTCGTGCCACTGCATCAGCCGTTCGTGCTCCGCTTCCTCCTCCGGTTCCCCAGCGACCTCGTCTGCAGCCTGCCGCCCCTGATGCCTTCCCGTACGCCCTCATCATCATCGCATGTGTCATATTCGTCTTGGGCATCGCTGGCATTATCTACATCTGTGTATCTTGGAACAGGTAATAATTGCTAATAATTTGGTACACTCAGTATTGCCAGTATTTCTTTGATTTGACAACCCCTCTGCCCATTGCTTTCTAAACTTTTACTGAAATTCTTACACACTATTTTTCATCCATGATTAAGCTGTTTTAGAATATTTTCCAAATATTGTTTGTCTTCTCAGTCATGGTCAATCATTTCCACTTCTATAAGAATGTTCTCTATTAAATCATCTACCTTAATTTGGCTATGGATACACTCAATAATCGTATGACCTGTGATATCACAGATGGACACAAATAAAATTTCTAATCTCTTAATACTGAATTGCCAATACGCAAATAACAGTGGGTTCATTCCAGAATGCTGCACAATTTTACAATATATCTCACCATCTCAAAAATATATTTCCTATTTTCTAAGTTTGAATCAAAATTTCATGAAAATCTCAGACGAAGAGGTAAATTTTATTTTATAATTGTTTTGTTTTAAAATGACTCCTGCAAATAATTATGAGATTTAAAAAAAATATCTTGGCATTCCAAAATGTTGAATGAAACAAAAAGTTATAACAGGAAGGAGCTTATCGCTGTTGCCTGTGGTCTCTTTTATGGTCCTATTGGACATGAGGACTTCATGGTCTTTTGGAGCAATTATTTAGCTTTTCAAGAGTATCAATTGCATGATTATTTTGTCTCCAGGCTATTCTCTCGTTAGAATAACGAGTCAACAAATTTCAACTGACATGCGTATTGACAAGGAAACTTCATTAATTTCCAGATGCAATGTGAGCATGTGGTGAGACAGCAGCCATTTTGGTGTATTTCTGCCAGTATTATTTATAACAATTTCAATAGCAAGTGGCCAGAAATTATTTTTGTGCCCGTCCGTGATATCATGGACCTACAAATTTTACTTTAATACAGTTTTCTCGAAAAACTTTTAACTGCTGTGTTAAACAAGCGAGCTCAGGATGGATGTAAATAGACTGTATATACATTCTCTTAACATTTTCTTAAAATATGTTCTAGGAGATTGATGTTGCTATTTCTTTAAATTACTTTGCGTTTTGTAAATCCACATCATACACAATTGTCAACTTTGGAATGACGTATTATCGTCGGTGTTTCCTTCACCTGTGTTAATTCCACTCAGTCCTTAATTCTCCCACCACCCAAATAACGTTTTTGAATGTTAGTCCTCATATAATGATGGTACCTCCTGGGTAAGAATACCATTTATAAATCTGTAATATCAAATATCATACATTCCATACCTCTTCACAACTTCTTACTAACAGCAGATTGTGATAGTGTCGATTGGTCAAAGTCAGCTTCTCGGCTCCTTATGTTAAGCTGGTAGTATTCACTGGAGATGTAATTTAAAACAGAAATCATTTTATATTAAAGCGAGCAATTTTTATTCATATAATTTTCGATTTGCAGATATCGTAACTACAAATCTAGAATGCAGCGCCACTACAGCAGTGCCCCGACGAGATACGATCCCGTGATTAGTGGCACCACTCCAAGTATAGATACTCCCAGTCTCAAAGAGTATGAGACTCAAGTTCTGAACATGGCAGTGCCTCTTGATGACTGTGACAGCTGCAATGACCTGCAACTAGATTTTAGTGCCAATAACCACACATTTAGTTTGGACAATGTCAGCTATATCACCAAGGATAATGGTGAGTCGGATAAGATATTATTGTTTTCTTGTACATAATTATTGTTAAATGAAGATTGCTGAAATTGAGCAATGAGATAGCTTGCATTTGGCAAATTGAGCAATGTTCTGAAGAATTAAAATATTCCTCAGTACATAAAAACAAATATATTTCATCCAGTATTACTTTCCTATTATAGCACATGGCTCACAAATGTATTTTTTTCAGGACAAAACAGTCCTACTTCTTCGGAAGCAGCAACCACAGCCCGAGCGTCTAGTGTAGCTAGCCCCACGGACTATCTTCACTCGAACATACACACTCTCAACAGGAATAATGCCAACAGCATCTATAGAAACAATAACCACCATTTATCGACTCTGCCCCGAAACGATCATCATCTCCACCAGCAAAATAACAGCTTTCTGGATACGTTTGGAAGGAACAATATGCGGACCCAGCAGAACAATACGTTCAACAGGAATAACAAGAGTAATCTAAACATGCTATCCAAATCGCTGGGCAAAGAGAAGAATGATAATAAAAATAATAACACACTTAAGAGAGAAGGAGCCATTATGGCTTACGATGAGATTCCGGGACATAACTCCGGATTCCAAAGGTAATATTATTTCTTTTTTGATCATATTAACCGGACAATCACAATTTAATTCATCGCAAATAACATTTCAAAGCAAGCCCATCACATCCAGAGATGATATGTAGGAAATGAAAGAGATAAAATCAGAACTATGTAATCACGAATCTTGAAGTGGACCCGAGTTATTGAAGGGTCTTACCTTCTTTAATTCAACCTAAGCTGATTCACCCAGATTTAGGAGCTGACATGCTTAATCTGCCTCTTCACTGTCTGATCGCCATAAAATTAGGCATACATCACCAAAGAACCACGAAATCCATAATTAACTATATCAACCTCCAGTATGATTATCTTCTTTATATATTATTATTTATATAAATTATAATTTTTTCACTCCGGTGGGGTATGAACACAGCGTTCCTCCAACGCTTTAGTCAAGTGCCTTAACCCCTTGATCATGAGGCCGACCAATTGATAACATACAGAATAAGCATCATCAATGTTGTTGAAACTCTATGAGAATACAGTTAGTGCGCTTAGTATAATGTGTAGTATTGCCAACATTAGAGGTGATAACACCAAAAAGGTAGAGGAAAGAATTGCACACTCCCCAATAATAATGCTTTTTTTGCAGATCTGATGATGACGGTCTAGTCAGTCCTTCCAATGACAATGTCACATTTGGCAAACGAGATTATGCGCAATTAGGATTTTCATATATCAATGACAGATCTCCAGTCGAGACTACGACAGAGTTATAAATGACGAATTAGTTAGACATTTAGGAAAACTGTAACCAATTTTCATTCAAAATATCACTAAACGATCTTAGAAGAAATCGAATATTGTAAAATATTATGTTAAAAATAATCCATCATCAAAAGTTTCTTATAGTCCTTAGATTATTTAACAAATAGTAATCTAATAAACATTGATATTTCTAGAGATTGTTAATATCTAATTAAGTTTAAATGTGTATTTTAATCGAGATTTCCTGACAGACAAACCTCCTTGGTGTGTGCCAATTTGAATGCAGAGAAAAATATTAAGTTTTGGATTGGACAATACTTTTATGTAAATGTAGAAAGCATAATGATTGAGGAAATATACACCTACCCACAGGTATGTATTAAAATCACACCTCAAGCATCTTGTTACCTCTTTTTCTACAGAATAATGGTGATAAAATAGGATGGCATTTCGGGAAGAATGTCAAAAAATTAAAACTTTATCATCAAAAATCTGTCACTAATAATAAGGGTTGTGTATAGAATTTAACAATATAGTGGTTCATCACCACTTGTAATATGTCAGTAAATGTTGAAAGTTTATATGATATCAGCATTGTATTGTGATGGTGATATTATCATTCAAATAACAAAATTTTATCAAAAATATTCAAAAAAGAGATATGTCTTCCCCCAGCCATTGTCAACTCTTTTCTGACAGACTTTTTTATGTCCACAATTAATTATTTTTATCTGCAATTTTGAATAAGCTTTTGTAAATGTTTCTAGAATGATTAATTTTTCTAGTATTTATCTTAAAATATATAACAGAGAGGATTATTTTGTAAATAAAGAAACAATATTCTTAAATGTATACATTTCATGTTCAACGATACGCAATTTAAAATATAATATAATAAGACTGTGAATTCTCATTTTGATCTATTGTATTTTTTATATGTATGTTAAATAGATTTTAATTTGCAAGCAACCTCTTTTTGGAAATGATATCATACCATATGGAGTCAGTCAGATATAACGAGAATGATTCCGGGCCGGCTGATTACGGAATAACAAAAGGGACTTTTGGAACACAATTTTACTGGTTATGAAGATCATAACAGTAATAATTTTTAAGAACATGAGACTGAAGAGAGAAACACACCGAAATTTCATTGTCTCGTAGATGTACTTGCTTGAAGAGTACTACCATAGCAGTCTGAAATGTCAAAGCACAACATAATATTCCAAAAGAAGTTGACTTGTGAATGTTTCGATTGTGAAAACCTATGACAATATTAGATTTAATTTGTGTGATGATTCTTTTCGATGGCCAGTGGAGAATGATTGATGATGATGGCCATAATTTTTAAAATAATTGATCAATTGTATCCGCTGTATTTATCTTTCAAAAATCTAAAGCAAATCGTTACAATTATTTTTAGTTCTTTTAAATAACTGATATAATGTAATATGTGTTTTTAAATTTTTCATTAACCTAATTTGTTTATAGACTATTTGTAAGAATATTATCATGTACAAACAGTGCACGTATTTATTGTACCATACATGTATAATGACTTGATAAGAGATTCTGAATTTTGCTGGTATCCCTGCTTTTATTGCTATTTCAACATAAATGCAACCTAAAAGGAAAAAATACAGTGGTTTTTCATTTGTCTTCTGCAATGCATAGATTTGATATTTAATTATGGATACATTCAGATTAATAAATATTGATTTAAGAAATGTGAGGATATAATTACTTATTCCCAGTGTACTGGAAAAGTGCTGACTTCAATTTAAATATGTATAGTATTTTGTATTCATATTTATGTTACTAAATCCAGCACGATAAGTAAACTAATGTGAATATTACAATGAACAAAAACTGAAATGCTTGATATTAAAATGAGAAAATTTTATTACAACTTCTATAAATAATTATTCAGAGTGAAATTGAAGAACGACATGAGAGGAAGTATATCAGTTAAAATTGTGCTGCTAAGTGCTGACGTTTCTGACGAACATGGCACATAGTAATAAAGAATAGTCCGATGAATTGATCCAAATACATATGATGCTACAAGATCTTTTGCGTTACTCTGATATGAAAAGTTTTTGCATTATATATTAATTTTTCTACGAATACAAATTATTTCAAATTAGCAAGTAGAATGCCAATCAACTTAAATAAAATATGTATAATTGTACAGCGACAATGTTACTTATTATTTAATATAAATACTTAAAATAGTTGTAAGTTAGTGTTTAAATTAATAACGACTGAACGTTTTTGCACAAAACTGCCTTTGTAGAACTGTCTGTATAGTTATCGCCAAATGTTCTACATAATGCATGCAAAATAATTCCGCATTCCTTCTTGATTCCAATTAGAATTAAGCTCTATGTATATTGAGATCGATCTGCATATTATTGAAATATTTGACCTTAACAAGTGATGTATTTACATACAGAAAATGATTTTGTAAAAAAAAAAATGTTTCGTAAATACATGCATTATCATTCATATTTATCAATTTATACTTCACACTCTAACTAACAAATTGCATTAAAAATATATTTAAACAATCTAGGTGTACAAGGGTGAGCTAATCGCCAAAAGGCAATCTCTACCTAGTAATCCCATGGAAGATCCACATTTGAATAATCACAATACACACCTAGTGACCAGATTTTTTTTTTATATTGCACATGCGACACCACAACGCTACCATCCATCTGGGCCTGTAACATTCAGTGTAGTTGCACATGTAAATGCTGTGTAGCAGTAGGAAAAGAGAAAGAAAACCTGGCTATTCAGTTCTAGTCAGAAAACAAGAATAAATCCATTTCATGTGGCGTACAATACTCAATGGTGGTATTGCTTCAGGATGATACAAGATCTACCACTCTTTGCCAGTCCAGAGTGAATATGCGTTTTTTGTTATTCACATTGATTTTTAATATCTGAACCGAAAAATGCTTTTTAAATTATTTTTTATCACTCTGTCGAGATTCGAACCCATGGCCTCCAGCGTTTCTCCAGCACTAAAGCAAGGTCCTAGATAATAGGCTGTGAGGCCGACAATGACTAACTACTCCAAACCAGTAACTAAAGACCACAGCTAACAAACAGATGATAGGGAAGACTAGTTGAAAAAATATATATAGATAAGAAAGGAAAAAAATGAATGACAGCACTGATATATAGATGGCACAACCCCAAAATCTAACAAATCACTCTACAGTCTTCTAACGCATATTGTGTTATGGTTATTACTGAATAATTGCCAAGTGATTAGCACTATTTTATATGTCATTACATATATAACAATGCAGTCGTGCTTGATTTCAGCTAAGAGTAACCCAATAGCAATCTTGTTTCCTTTGAGGGTAGCACGCTCCCTAACTGTGATTATATCGATATACTCGGAGTGTCGCTCTTTGGCGAACTTAAGTACCGCGGTACCATAGAAACTAGAGTCAAATTAGCCTCTAGGAAGCTTGGTGTGTTGTATAGAGCTCGGAGATTCTTCACTGGGCCCCAGCTTCTCACTCTATATAAATCGCAGGTATGTCCAACAATTGAGTTTGGTAGTCATCTTTGGTCCAGGAAATATATAAAGAATCTCCTTGACTCTGTGCAGAGGCGTGCGGTTCCTTTAATAAATAATCTGCTCACTTACTGCCGGTCTATAACCGTTAGAGCACAGAAGAAAGGTCGGGATGATCTGCTTGTTTTACCGATAATTTCATGGAAATGCTCTCGGGAACTGGCATCAATGATTCTTCGGGCTGTTGTATTTGGTCGAGCTACGCGTTTTGCGAACGCTCATCACCACCTCACAGTTGATATTGAGTGCATGAGAATGAATAAATTATCTAAGTTTTTCTTGTGAGACAGCTTGGCTGTGGAATGACCTTCCGTTATCTGTGTTTCCTCCTACCAATAATATGGGCTAAAATTAACGCGGAACTTGAAGATCCCGCGTTAATTTTACCCTATCCCTAAGTCTTCCTCATCCCACATAGTTTTATGATATTATAAGCCTGCCTCGGTGGTGCCTCCTATGCTGGAATACTAAAAAAAATCATTATGTTCGCAAAATTATATATGGCTTCTAGGTCATTTAGCTTCTCTTTAAGATATTATGTATGTATTGATAAATTAGATGATGTATGGCTCAAATAATACATTGAATCCAAAAAAATTGAGAGATATCGATAATCCAACAATTTCAACAACATTTCTTGACAAATTTTGATAATCTGATAATATTATTAACAGATGAGGCAACAATATAATTGCAAATTAATCTTCAATACGTACGTAATTACTAAACTGTAGAGGTCAAAAGTAAATGTGTATTTTTTGGACCTACAACTTTAGACACATGTCTCTCGTATCGTGTGAGTTAAACTCCCTTGGGAGTTTTAAAAACTTAACAATATTAAAAATATTTCTTATTTGTAGATGGGTCTCAATGTGATAAGCCTTGTGTAATATATTTCTGTATATAAAAAAATGTGCGAAGAGAATCATTCCGAGTGTCATGTTAGTATGAGCGAAATGTGTAATAATAAATATATTTTCTTTAAAAATGTCATGTGAGAAATGTGGTGTGAATAAAATTTATTTATTTGTTTTGTATAATATTGCTCATGACTATTTTTGTAATGAATTTGTGAAATATATCACTTATCCAGAATAATAGAGGATTTGTTTTATTTATTATAATATCAACAATACTTGCTAAATAGATCTTCTTGATTAAGAGTGATGTACGCATTAATCAAAAAATAATTAATTGCAAACTGCAAATGCTTGCACTGTTGGACTCAATAGCCATGTGCGGATGGTTCTCAATTTGGCTGGAAATTTAACTACAAAAATACAATATATATATAGATGCTATTTCAAGACCTTCAACGCTACTCATCCAGCATTGGACAGTTAACAGCGATATCATAAAATACCTCTATATGTAGGATGCTACATCAATGAGTATGTAAGGCATTCTAAACGTAAAATTTACTTAAATGTAGAACTTCACATATATAAAAAAAATTATATTTAAA
>JAPMAF010000518.1:0-14190 GCA_026537445.1 Silvatares holzenthali | reverse complement strand
AGATCAAAGCTATGGGAGGTTTTGTCTGTATATGGCGTGAGTGACAAACTGATACGTGCGGTCGCCTCACTATACGATTGCAGCACTGCATGTGTCAGAGTCAACGGAGGCATTACAGAATGGCTTAGTATTACGAAAGGTGTGAAACAAGGGTGTGTAATGTCTCCGTGGTTGTTCAATCTATAATGAACAATAATGAAAGCATGAAAGAGTTGAAGGATATGAATGTAGGTGCGGAAGTGAATGGAAGAAAAGTAAGCTATTTATTGTATGCAGACGATGTAGTGCTAGCGGGGGAGAATGAAAGTGATTTACAAATGTTAATTACCAAGGTATATGAGGTATGCAAAGGTAGGGATTTATTGATGAATGGTAGTAAATCGAAAGTAATGGTTTTTGAGAAAGGTGATGGAATAACTAAGTGCAAAATTTCAGATGAAAACGAAGTACTAGAGCAAGTCGAAGAATTCGTATACCTGGAAAGTATGTTCACGAGAACGGGTCCATAAAAAATTTCTTCGTTATCTGTATCTTCGAACATTCGGATACTATCCCATCAATTATAACACTTTCGAATATCTCCCTTCCAGATTCCTCCTAGGCATGCTTTCTATCAATTCTCTCGAATCGCGCAGATCTCTTCACCTCATGCAACATTTTATTATGTTGCTAAGAGGTAACATCCATAATCCATCAGTACTCACTACCTTCAGGCTGCATGCTCCCCTCCATGCTATCCCTACCCCTCAACAAACCTTGGCGCCTGCATGCCCAGCACCAGGGCTGCGCGTCTTCTTAACAACCTACCGAATGCTTTAGACATATTTCACGACCCATTATCATGCATTATGGAAACATTACATCTTTCCGTATCATCATAAATCATATCCCTCTCTCCCTATCCCTCGATAACCGTCTCTTCCTTTGCTACCTCTTCCTACCACCCTTTTGCCTTACTTTACATATATTTGCTTTTTATATTAATTATCGTCTATTATTTATTTTTTCTTCTTGTTTATTATTTCTTTATTATTACTTCCTTTTCTTATTTATTATTTCTTTTATTCTTTTATTTGGTACAATGCACCAAATAAATAAATATGTAAATATATGTACCTGCTCGTACCTGCAAGGTAAATAGAAATGGCCGAAAAGAGTAGATCTTGTCGATGCTGTCTTCCTGCAAACGCAATATCTATTAGGTAGGTATATGTAATATAATTAACAATTTGATTAATTTCAGCTGTCGATGAACTCCTTGGACCTCACGTGCCAGAAGGACCGCTCCAGTGTGGGGCGGAGCGGCGGCATCGGCGGGCGGCGGCCGCCCAGTCGCGGCACGCGGCTCGCCCCCTCAGGCACCTCGGGCACCTCGGGCACCTCCACCCTCGAACGACTCGAGAGCCTCACTTCTCCGGGAATCGTAGCCAACAATGGCAGCAACGCTAAACGGGATGCCTCTGCGGACGTTAATCCCGCGAGGAGCGATAGTGACAAACTTTCGGATAATTCGGACGACAGGAAAGATTCGGGAACGATGTACAAAGTGAAATTTCCCGATAACGAATCAGAAGAAAGTTTTTACGACAGCTGTCCAGAGAGGGACAGCATTTTCAAAGACGAATCTGAGCAATTGGAGGAATGGCGAAGAACATCTAAAATTCGAAGATCCCTCCAGTTCCCGAGCCGCGGTCCCGCCGCCGGGAAGCCTCCGGACATACCTGACAACTGGGGGAGCGTGAGCAGGATCAAGAGGGAGCTGGAGAACGCCGGGAAACACGACCGCTACCTCGCCGGGCCGCTCGACGGGGCCGTCCCTCGCTCCGCCGCGGGAGGAGAGAAGATTAAACCGGAGCCGGATCACGCGCATCACCTCGCACAACCCGATTCTCTTAAAACCAAAAGTTTCATAAGCCTGGAAGCGCTAAATGATGTTCGAGGGCGTTTGAAAGCGGACTGCTCGAATAAAACCAAAACGGATAAGATCGAATCGGATGTTCCTTCAAAATGCGACGAACTTTCGGTCACCGGTGTCCGCTCCTATGTGTACGGGATGGAAGCGGCGATGCTCAATTCTCTCCACGACAAACAATCGGCATATCCCGGAGCTTCCAACAGTTTAGAGTCGAGAGTGTCAAAAATTGCGGGAGCCTTTTCTAATCGCAACGAAGACTGGTACACGAGGAGAAAGTCGTACGGATTCGAAAAAGTCGGTCAGAAGAACGAAAACAATTACCTTAGCAATCATGAGAAAAACAACATCGAATCGTCTACAGACAGCGGCATATGCCAGTCGTCCGAGCTGGTCAACTCTATAGTACACAGTGGTGCCGGTGCGGCCATGGCGAGCGCTCGGAGTACTATCGCGACTCTCGGGATTTCGGGGAAATCCGAGACCTTCGAAGATTGGTTACAAAAGACTAGAAAACCCCTGACTACGAATGCTTCTAACAAATATAAATGTCTGCAGGATAACACCGAAGCGACCCTCCATGACTCTGAGAGCAACAGATCAGCAACGGAAAGTTTGCTCAAAATATCTGCCAAAACCATTGACAATTTATTACGAGATACTAGACAAACGCTTTATAGTAAACAATCGGAGAGAACTAACCACACGCTATCGGAAGCTGACCAGTCGGAATGCAGAGAGAATGTTCTACCGTTCAAAAGACATACTATAGCTGTCGACACCATTAAAGAGATAAGAGATCTGTACGAGCCGAAAAGTACCACGGTGACATCATTGTTCCCATTGCAGGAAAGATCTAAATTTGACGAATTCAATGATGACACTACAGAAAAAAGATCTAAAAGGGTAGAATTCTGCAAGACCGAAGTTCATTTCACTGCAGAATCTGGTCGAGTGAACATAGTGGAATCGGAAGGCAAACCACCGTCAACCAACAATTTCAGAAGAAGACGCAGATCAAACAATCTCGCTGCAACCAAAGAAACAGACAAAGATCAGCTACCTTTACTCCATTTCGGTGATAATGTAAAAATAAACAAAGCACCTGACTCCAATATAAGCGGGGACAACTCTGAGAATGCCTATAAATTGAATTATGCCATTATTACCGAGATACAATCTACCGTCAACAAATCTCAATCCCAGACCCAGCCCCACCTGGCTTCCTCCCATTGTGAGAAAATAGACTCCTTACCTAAACCGCAAATAAATGAAGAATTCTTTGAAAATGATACACCTCGTGGGATTTTAAAAAATAAACCTATCAAACCACGGCCCTACCTGTTGGGGGAGGCAGTAGCAGTGGATGTGCCTCAAGGGGGCGGTGAGCGCGCGGAGCCCAACTTATGGGGGGTCCGACTCAAGCCTATAGCCGCCAGCCGGCCCAACGACGCTCTGTCGCCGGGGTGGAGATCTTCAGCACCGCTCACAGCCACTCAGCCAGAGGACTCAACCATATCCAAGTTTGTCGAAGCCATTAAATCGGATGTCGCTATGAAAACATCACATTGTGAAACTAAGGGGTATTCCACTAAAGTCAATTTTGGGAACGGTGGAAATGCAGTTATCCAATCATCCTTTCCTCAATTGCGAAACAGAAACGACCAATCGAAAACAAAGCAAGGTAATTTAATAAAACATGTGTACCTAATTATTACACATTTAGTAAGTGAGCCAGAGATCCACCTCCCGTGGCAAATCATATTCATTCACTTTGATAACTCCTTGCAATACAATAGTATAGCAGAGCAGGTACAGGACCAAATTGTCTAACCTAACCTACTAATGTAACCTGTAAGGTGATAGCAGTAGAGGAGGGCCTCACCTGCCCGAGGTAATATGTGTGTATTGTACTAATAATAATTATACAATACTAGTACCTACATATATATAGTTTTTACAGGTATGAATAATACCTTCTTCAACATGCAGTAACCCCTATACTATAAAAATTATCGATTCCTTATTTATTTACAGTACAATACAATACCGTATGTATTATATTATACAATAAGTGAGTGTACTTAATACATATGTGAGGGTCCGATGTTCCGCAGGAAACCCGCTTGCACAGTGCGGGTTCTAACTGTGATCTTGATTTAAGCTTAGACTATGATGTTCTCTGCAAATAACGTTTGTGTGTAAGCACATCAAAATGATATGCTACCTACTGGTACTTACTAATAAAACTTTGCTAAAATTGCCTAGAATAAAAGAAGTTACTTTCTTTTATTCTTGGCAATTTGCGTATGTATATGTATTTATTATTTATTAAGTACACACACCATAGTACAATTTATTACATGCAATATTGTGTTGTATTAATATTGTGTACACACCTATATATATTCACAAGATTAATAGGCGTGGTCAAAAAACCTGATTGATTTTTAAAAACCTTTATTTCTTTTTCTTCTCAATTTTAACATCACCCATTTCAATATACTATCTCACCATTCTTACACTGCCATCCATCTCTCTGTGATCCGTACACAGCCACATGTGAAGTTTCCATTGCTCATAAAAGGGTATTGGAAGTAATTTCCCGAAATATGATCGTAGTCTTGGTCACTTTGTATTTTACAGCTTAAACTGTCTCAAGTGTCATTTCTATCAGTGCCAAATACACCATGAGATATAGAAAAGTGGTCCACTGAGTAGAGTGGATGTCCCACAACCAACACGAGGATCCACGCTTGACAGACAATGCACTACTGCTGAGGCTAGGGTGTTATCCAGATGAAGATGAAGAATCTGTGACTATTTGTTCACAATTCCGGCCGCTCTCTTCTTACCCATTCGTGGAAGGTAGTTAAGGACCATATAATTTTTCAGACAAGAATAAAGGCCACGATAGCAGATATAGAGAAGAGGGATGTCACATGACTTGACTATGTGCCGATTGACCTTGATAATCAGGATTTTCAGTCACACCTCGTTTATTTAATAATTTTCAATAGTTTATTTAATAGTTTCTTTATCACATAATACTCAGGATCAAACTGCGAGCACTTAAGTAATGTATTGTATACAACATCACATTATAAGAGTAGTATTTTCGTATGAATTAAAGCTACACATTCGATTATTCATTTATTAAACATAGGATATGTAATGCACGAGTAATGTGAGAGGTACAGTACAAGTAACATTATATTATTATACATAACAATAATGGGTTAACATATTTATGACACTTTCCAGAATGCTTATTACAGTATGAAAATGACAGAATGACTAATTTCTCCACTATAAATCGTGCAGAAGTAAATAGTCTTAAGGAAGAAAATGTCACCACCAAAATATGCATTGATGTTTCACCAGCTAGTCCAGTAGTGCCGGTGACCGGTGCCGGTACCGGTGCTGGTGCCAGTGGCAATGGCGATGGCGGTGGCGTTGGCAGAGCCCGAGCCAGCACCAGAGCCAATGCCTGCGCCGATATCAAATCTCACGACATCTCTGATAAAACGTTTGTTCTGAAATCGACTGCGCTAGTGAAAACACACTGCGCAGTAATCAACAAAGAACCAAAAGATAGTATGATCCTTCTAGAACAAAATGAAAGAAGTTCTGTTAAATCAGCATTCAAAAGCAAATTGCACGAGCTCCGTAAACTATATGAGAACAATGCTGGGCACGAAGAACCGGGAATAGAGTCACAGGCAGGGGTAGGGGCATGGGCAGGGGTGGGGGTGGGGGTAGGGAGCGGGACCGAGCGGTGCTGGGGCAGCCTGAGAATAAGGGAACCCGTCAGGCCCGAGACGGAAGGACTGGTGGGACCCATGGCAGGAGGGCCGGGAGGTAGCCTCTCCTGGAGCAAGAAGAGAGGCCGCCGCACACCGCTGCCCGACCTAACCTTCATCACTAAACCCAATAACCCTTCTAACTGCTCGCAATCATATCGCACAGGTATTATAGCATCATGTTCATTTAACATTGCATAAACACTCACACACACATATCTCTGACTATCTAACTGCCTGACTATTTAAATGTCTGTGAGCCTTGATCCCCGAAAGGGAGATGGTAGCAAAATGTAATAAGTTCCTTCACTCTCTTCTACTGCTAATCTTTTCTTTAAAGGGAAATGTTGGTGATGGAACAAAGCGTGATCTCACAAAAGTGACGCTGCCCATGTTAACAATAATATGAGTATTCTCTTATTGTCATCAACTTTATTTTATTGAATACAATACGAGTGCAGTAACCTGAATTGCACTGAATTGCAAATTTAACAATATTTTATGTCATTGATAACATGCATTATAATGCAGTAAATCTTAAAATTACAAATGGTTTTATAGGTTTCTCAGAAATGGAAGAAGAATACAAAAATGGGGAAATGTTTAATCGAGAAAGACAGCATTCAACTGTTTTACATAGTAATATTGTCGCTGAAAGAAAGCAAATATTTGATAAAAGCGCTCTCAGTTCTGTTCATGCAGAAAATGTAAGTTTGAGTACCTCCTTGAACATGACAACGGCAATCAGCAATGAACATACAAACCATTCGACGTTTGCTGACGCCATCTCTACTCCGCGCTCCTTGATGCCGGCACGAGGCTCAGCCAGGAAGTTGAAGGAACATGAATTATCCTATTTCGGAATTAAGGATACCACCAGCGACCAGAAGGAAAATGACATTTCCATTAACCGAAGAGGAACCGAAAGTGAACCGAAGGTAAAAATACAAAAAGCCACAACTACCTCTTCCTACGTGAAATCTCAATCGCCATCGGTCACACCTCATCCGCGCAAAGTATCACCTTCTGTAATTTCTCCCATCTATGAAAATATTAATAATGACACTCGTACACCTTCCCATTCCAAGATGGCGAGAGTGACACACCCGGGAGAGTCAATAATAGAAGAACTCACTAAAGCTGCTGATGAAATACTACAAGCTCTGAATGATTATTCCGATGAATCCAGCCATGACAGCTCGGGGGATGATCCCGATGCTCCAAGAGGTAAAAAGAAAATGACAAAACCTCTAGAGACAATATCGGAAAATTTTTCGCACAATGTCAAAACTTCAAATAGGTTCGATGTGATGAATCGCAAGAAAGCAGAGAGCAAATTTTATATGACGGCAAGCAAAAAAATCACTACAAGCAGTAAAAATTCCTCCAATTCCAGTATAGACAGTATAGCCAGGGGAAACCGCATCAATCAGACGAGCCACACCACTTCCGAAGGTAAAGTTTCAGGACACTCACCAGAAAAGGTAACGAGAAAAAAAATTTCCTCCGTGGAAGCTACCAAGGCTCGCCGACTGCACAGAGCCAGCAGCAGAGACGCTTTGCTTCAAGTTCACGGTAGCTCCTCTGAAGATCTTCCGGGTAACGTCCTCGATGTAGTCAAGAAGAAATCTTCTCGGCGCAGCAAATATACTCAAGCCAAATGTACTGACAGTGATCTACACGTCACAAAGACTTCAGAGGAATATACATACCCATCTCGGTAAGGAAACTTAAAGTTTTATGTCAAAGACATACCAGTGTGTTAGTACTCTAACACACTGAATTCATTATTAGTCAGAAAGATATTCATGAGTAAACCAAAATATAATCTCTACCTAAGTGTAACACTTTGCTCACTCTCTTTCACTAGTATCCCTTACAGTGCGTTTCATAGATACTCAATAAGTTGCTCTTCATTATACTTCGTAATCTGTACTATGTATTCGTCAACTCATTTTCATTTAATAATGTTTTAGGTCACTAACTAAAATATTACCTGAAATAAAGCACAAAACTGCAGTATCCACTATCATGGCAATCAGTGAGAAAAAAGAAAGTAAAGAAAAGAATGGAATTATGGATAGAAGTCGACATAGAGAGAAATATCGAGAAGGAACTGTGTCTTTCTTGAATAGAGTCGTCGAGAATGCTGAGAGACAGCACAGAGGGAAATCACGAAGTGCAGAAACCTCCTTGGACAGAGAAAGCTGTTATCTCAAACTTAAAGATTCCTCTTCTTATCATGGTGAGGAGCCTCAACTGCAGTCATCAGCTTCTCTGAGGCATTCCCGTCAGAGTACACGTAGAAAACAAATGAGTGAGGCTAACAAATATAACACTGAACAGCAACCGAAAGGATCATCGTCACATCAAAAAGAGAAAACAACTGAAACTTTGATAAACGAAAGAGACAAATCCTACAAAAATGGATTAAGAGATATTCAACATGAAGGCAAACACAAAGAAGACATTATTCACAGAAGTCAACGCACTTCGGATATGGGAGTAACAGAGTGTCCAGAGCGACCATCCAGAACCTTGTATAAACACGTTCGAAGATCACACTCAAGAGATGGAATTTTCGAAACATCCTCCGGTAAGGGAGAGAGACACATGGTTAAAGGATATCCAGAAAGAACAGAAGGATCATCCAGGCGTGATACCAGTAAGCATTCACACCGGCTCCAACACCGAGAAGGGAGATCAGATGGTAGAGGGCGTTCAGCTCACAAAGAGGAAAGATCTCTGGACAGAAAAACGGGAAGTCAGGGGACATCCAAAGGAGACACCGAGAGGCACGTTCACAAGCCACACCTGGAAGAAGATAAAAAGAGAGAAAAGGAATCTTCCTCCACCCGCATAGAGAGATCTAGAGAAAGTCCACGAGTGAGGACTCCCGAAGCTCACCAGGCTGGCCTTGCCAGACCGAATCATTCATCCGGTAAATAGCTATGGTACACATGTACTAAGTTGCGCTACTCTGCTCGCTTTATTAATAGCACACATTTGACCCAAACGATTCACTAAAATATTATTGCAGGAAGTCGAGTACCAGTTGATGGGATGGGGCACCGGTCGGGAGGGGCTGCGGAGGAAGGAGTGAGAGGAGAGAGTCGTGTGAGGGCTACGCATACACATGCACACGCTAGTACGCGAACAGAGTATGTACCCATATACATGTGCCACATATTGTAGCGGATGCAGTGTAGTCCAATTACAGACCAGACACGCTATTCAACGACCGGCAGCCAGAATCCAGAGCCTAGAGCCGGTAGGCGGCGCTTGCTGTGCGGTGCGACGTGTCATCACTCCGTCTGTCACATCCGGGCACAAGTGCCAGAGAGTCGAGACTCTTCAGACCTAATTAGGGAGATATAGTTGAGGAAGTACACGCTCATTCAGAAAGCCATTTTTCATCAGTCAAAAAGCGCAAGGCGTCCGATTTATTGCAATAATATGTAAAAAAAATGGAATGTACATTCATAACGTATGTATATGCTAGACTAAATTAATATTTCACGATAGTAACCATTTTAAACAATATCATGTATCATGCCACTTTGTCTAGTATGTAACTTAATACATGACATCACATCGCAAGTGGAATAGCAAATGAAATGAACCGCTCACAAGGGAAACATGCAGATGCATCCTCTGCAGGCCCTGTCACTGCACACGTGGTGCATCATAGGTCAAAGGGTACGGGAGATTTCAGGGAGGCCATTTCCAATCACTTCTGTAAGGATAATATTAAGGAATAACAATTGACAATTTTTGTTTCAGGAGATAAGTTCTCAATATGTTCCAATATTGAGCAACACGATTGAGCTAAAGAGAGGAACAAAATCGATTTTTGTAAAAAAGCTTCATGTCAATATTATTATAAGTGTAATGTAAGTGTAAATTGTGTACCACAAGCACACGCATGCGTACACATACACGACGCGTACATACCATTGACACTATCGTAATATTCAAGCTGAATATTAACACCCACTGAATTCCCAACCTGAAGGGCCGAATATACTGGGCTGTATCACACTGTAGCAACTACTCCCATGCTATACTAATTCCATCTAGCACCATATGTTAACACAACACTCAATACTCAACAGCACTAATACATAGCAATTATAGCATATTATAAGCCTTCATCTTTAATCTTATACACAATGACACCTAATAAGTACCTAAAGTACATATATAATATACTCGTAATTATAATACATACAATATAAAATATTGTTCCTAAATAATGTAATTTTGTAATAATATTCTTGGATAAAGACCAAAACAATGTTTTTATTTGTAACAATACTTCTGAAACTCCTGGAGATGTGCAACACACAACACAACAGAATGTTACCAAAGTCACACCTCTGTACTCAAAAGGGCACAGTCTCTTGTCTTCCCTTTTCCTCTCCACACCACCAGCAGTAGTCTGTGTCAGATCCGGCAAACAGTGCTATTCGCTGCCGCACTACAGCATGGCACCTAGTAAAGTTGCAGGTAAGTAGCAATAATATTTATTTGGTTTATTTGCAGAGAACATCTAGTCTAAGCTTGAATCAAGATGCACAGTTAGAACCCGCACTAAGTGGGTTTCCTGCGGTACATAATATTGTTATCTATTATAGTACCATCTCATAGAGAACTCGACTCACCTCTTACCTCTTTCTGACCTGGTAGAATGATGAACAATGAGAGTTGAGCATTGCTGCACTAAATATAAAGAGAGAGAAATGTCATAGTAAAGTTAGTGGATAGGAAGAGAAAGACAGCCTTCAGAAGTACAGGGTCGGGCAAATTCATGATGTAACAGAAGAGAGGTGAAGACAATTTTTAAGCAGGAAGAGAGGAATCCCATCAGAGGCAACAGATTTCTCTTGACCCATGGAGATGGCATGACTCATATCCACAATAGAGGAAGCTGGAGCTGAAAATATTGTTTGATGGAGCAGAAGTAGATGGATCCAGAATTGGCAGATAAGAAAAATAGATAGATCCAGAATAATTGCCAAAGCTGTTGGCCATATTTTGCCTGCCCAATAAGGTTTACCATTGCAGAACCGCAGATAGTGATATGACACTTTCTTCAGGATCACTTTGCACAGTAGCCTGTTCTACAGGGAACGACCAACATTTGTACCGGCACATGCGCTCTATGCCGATAGGGATTATAAATTAAATTAAAATCTCATCTTCAACAGATCAACACAATGACATACTCACTCCATTCCCTCAAAATTGAGGACAAATTTTAACTTTTCCGTTTAAGATTCATTATACTTAATGTCCCTTCTCAGGAGATCTTTTCTACTGTGCCAACAAATAATATATAAGAATTCAAACCCATTTCATCCAAATATTCCCACTGTAATCAATGTAGAAAAATTATTGGATACGCTGAAGAAACAGCCAGACATGGTAAGGTATAATTTAAAAAGGATTAAAAAGAAATCACTAGTATTTTAAACAAGAATATATTTGTAATCGGTGGTTAGAACACTATTAACAATAAGAAACAAACATTTATAACACTTATCTTAACAATTATCATTCCCTGAAGAGTAAATAAAAAATGTACAGCGCCCTTGAGGTGATTTACTCACGAAAACGATTCTATATAAATAATCCACGTTAACAATAATCACATTTTGCCTTCCATCCAGCGAAGGGCGAAGTGACATCGTTCTAGAAAAGAAAAAAATTCAAGTAACATCGTTGGTGTAAGGATTGTCATGAACGGCGGTACCCAACCGCGACCTCACCCTGCGCTGCGCCTCGGGGGGCAGCTCGGATATCTCGCGCTCGATATAATCGTTCAAGTCACCCAGAGGCTCGTACATTTGATGGACGATCTGTGAGCCTGTCGCCATGCACGCCGCCGCGGCAACGCAGAACCGTATATAAACACCCACAGACACTCCAGCTGGCATTATACTCCGACCGAAATACGATGATCGTCAAATTAAGATTCTGCCAAAATATCGGCAACTAAGTTCTTGGCTTGTCTTTTCTTGAAAGTTACGTAAAAGTTAGCACCCCCGGGATACCATTTGATCATCGTAAATTCCAATGCAGCACCGATCGCAATGAACGCTGGTAGAAATCTATAATGTCCAAAATATTTTTTCCCAGGCCACTTGTCTAATGCTCGTTGCACAATCAATAATTTCATTACGCGAATTTCTAACCTGTAAAACCGGCCAGCAATCGACAACACAAGTGACAGAACGATTATACGCGTACATGAGTGTGTCGTGTGACTTAAATTGGCTGTGTGTGTTAGGAATGTCTTCTTCTTTTCTTTTTTTAGCTTCCATAAAATAATAATTATAACAAATACATATTTATATAGCGTCATTTCGTTGACATAGTCCACCACAAAGCGCTCGAAATCCATTATTCTTACAATGATCTTATGCCGCGTTTCCATTGCCGGTTTTGCGTCACTAGCTGTGAAAACATAGGTAGTGAAATACTAATAAATATTGTTAGCTGGAACATTTTGCACCAAAATGTTTCAACAGAGTAAAGTGAATTCTGTGGAAACACTCCAGTACAAACAACTCTACCCAACAATATTTATTGATATTTCACTGTACCTATGAATAATGAAGCAATGGAAACACGACATTAATTCTTAAGGTGTACATCTGGGACCTTATAAACCTAAGGGGCCTCAAATTTAACTCTAATTGAATAATACAATGTATCAAATATAATAAACAAATGAAGGAAAATCAAAATATACAGAAAATTTCAATATTTATTTATTTATACACATGTACAACAAAATTAAATAAAAAGTATAAGCAATGACAAGGAAAAAGAAATGATAAAAAGGCATGACTAGATGAAAGCAAAATAGATATGAATGATGAAATACCAAATGGGAGGTGGGTGAGAGTAAAAAGGAAGAAATTGTTATCAAGGAAAATGGATAAAGAAGTAAGTTATGGAGAGGAATAGTGAGTGATTCCATAAGATATTTTTTCTTAATTCTATCAGGATTTATCAAAATTGATGATTGTGGGCTGTGAAAGATGTTCAGGGCATTCATAGGTCGTGTGAAAGATATGGAGTTGTATTTACTAATACTGAATTTGAGTTTATTCACCTAGACCCAGGAAGATAAGGAATCAAGTTTATGTTTAAGAAGATCGCAATCAATGTTGTTATGAATTTGCGAGAAGATTTCAAGGTCATCCGCAAACAGAAGAAAATATGCCTCATCGATATTGAAGCGAGTGAGGCCAAGATTAGAACCTTGTGGAGTGCCACTAGCAGCAGTGAAAATGTTTGACTCGCAGTCTTCTTTACTGTAACGGTGACTGCATTGCGTAAAATTACAATTTGTTTTCCAATTTCCACTTACCACATATAACACACTCCTGCTTCGTAATGTGCATTGGCTCCGATTTCCGGAAAGAGTTTTGTATGAGGTATGGCTGTTGACGTTCAAGTACATGCATGACTATTATATATTTCAAAGAGTTATGTGTTCCTGATTCTCCGAATGACCGACGCTCAGGTTGGCTTCCTCAACAGCCAGAGGAAGGATAACGGAGTCAAAAAGAAACCTTAGAATGAGCTTCCCATTCCCTTAGGTTTTTTGCCAGGACATTTGTCTTCTACTTACACCGCCTTTTCCCTCCATTTTTTCCTTTCATAATGAGGTACAGCAGATCGTATTTGTTATTGCGGAGAATGTGTCCTAAGTATGCCTGATCTTTCTCATTTTGATGTTAAATATTTTTTCCCACACTGCCTTTGACCTATATAATTGTTCTTCTAATCTTCTCTTACTGCCATATCATACAGTTGTAGCTTGCCAATTCTATAACGCACTGGACCCTAAACTCCCGACCTTCATTAATTCTTTGTGATCCTCACTTTCTTCCAAAACATATTTTTTTATTTATTATTTAGATGGCTTTCATGCCTTCATAGGGATGTTCTTGGCCATTCACTCATCTTGCGGAGTTAGGGTAAAGGAAATTGGGTTTAGTATGTTTTAGTAGGAAGTAAAATCCAGTGTTAAGTATGTGGAATATAGTAGAATTAGAGATGTTTATTAAGAGGTGTGAAGTGACTATAATGAAGCATGCGGTGATATTAGTTAAAATTTTATGCAGTTTCGCTTCATGAATTTGGACAAGATTATATGTTCCAAAACAAATCATAGTTAAATAAATAAATTTGTGGATAGATTGGATACATATTTATTAATACGTAAAAACAAGATTGTCTATGGTGGAAGTGTCAGCAAATTCAAATAATTTTTCACGTTAATTTTTTCAAAATAGCTGAGGATTTTTGGAAGTTTAACAGATAATTATTCACTTTCCTTATTTGTTTTCATATCTTTCTTCATTTTCTCATATTTTTATTATTTTCCATTCGTTGGTTTAATTATTATAGATAATTTCTTAATCATACATTTTTGATCACTGTAGTTCACTTTTTTTC
>JAPMAF010000517.1:0-14194 GCA_026537445.1 Silvatares holzenthali | reverse complement strand
GTTGATTGGAGCGGAAAGGCCAATACATTCTAATATTTTAGGGTTATGTATGAGCCCTCTGAGGAGAAGAGTGAAATTTGTTTCACCAACACGTTGCACTCTTATTTCACCAATATTTTTTAAGTACTTATAATTTATATTTTTAAATTAAATTAACTTTTTTTTTTAGATATTTTAATATAAATAGTAAATTGTTTGTTTTCCTTTTTATTTATTGATAGCTATAGTTGAAAATTATAGTCATCCATAAAGAATAACCAAAGTGTGCATAATATTTTTTTTGTTTTTCGTAAAGTGTATATTTCCTCAGCTGTAATCTTTTTGTTTGAAGTAAAAAATACACATTTTTATAGGTAGGAGCTGAAAATGTGCAAACTGCTATTTCCCTCATTGACTACGATCAAACATTGAGACCAGCCATGGATTGGATATTTGGAGACTCTTTCATATGCCGCGACCTTGACACTGCGCGTAAAGTGACGTACCATCCTCGCATCATGAAGCGTTGCGTCACCCTCGAAGGGGATGTAGTGGATCCGGCCGGTACCATGTCGGGAGGAGCCAGCATTCGGGTATTTACTTCACTTTATTTACTAACACGTTGAATGCGATTAGTTCAAGGAATTGTACAAACACATATAGTAATGTTCTAATTTAGTGCTCAGTATTTCAAAGTTGAGTTTAGTGTGTTTCAGTATATCCCAAAATAATTCGAAATGCTATGTTTTAGGGTGGATCGATTTTGGTACAATTGGAAGAACTCAAAAGTATAGAAAATCAAGCGCAAGAATCGGAAAGGCAACTAGCAAAGATTGAAGCAGAAATTAAAGCAGCTAATCAAATGTACGATAGATATAGTAGTTGCAAACAGAGATACGAAATGAAAAGTGTAGAATTAAAGTCTATAAAGCAGAGGCTTCAGACCACTGCCGCACATCAATTGCACAATGAGCTCGAAGAACTCACAGCCAAAGTCAAAGAGTTGACACAGCAGATTCAGGAGAATAAAAAAAATCAAGATATAAACAATAAAAAAGCTGGCGATCTTCAAACGCAGATGAAAGATCTCAAAGGGCACAGGGAGCGAGAAATGAAAAACGTTGAAGAAGAGTTGAAGAAAATGAAAAAGCAGGCTGAGAACAGTAGAAATTTATGGAAGCAACGAGAGCAAGATTTTGAGACATTGAAATTAGAAGTTAGCGAGCTTCTCAAAAGCGTAGAAACTGGCAAAGAGCAATTGCTAGCTGGCGAGGAGCTCTTAGTGCAATTGACGCAGCAAGCTCAGGAATGTGACGAGGAATTGAGTACAATTAAGGATATTGTAAGAACTGCACAGGCCTTGGTTAAGACGAAAAAGGCAGAAATCGCTTCTCAAAGCAAAGACATCAAGAAGACTCTCCACAGAAAGGAGCAATTGATATCATCGAATTCGGAAATCGAATTGGAAATCAAACAGCTGGAACACGAGGTAACTAAAGTGCAATCTGATGCCGCTAGTTGCAAATCCAAGATGGAAAATATGATGAATGAATACGAATGGATCGAGGAGGAACAGGAACACTTCGGTCACCCTGGAACCTTGTACGATTTCAAAGAACGCGAACCCAAGGCTGTCGGGCAAAGAGTGGCTCAATTACAGCAGCGGAAAGAAAAACTGTCCAGGAACGTCAATGCCAGAGCGCACGCTCTTTTGGGCAAGGAAGAAGAACAATATGCTGAAGTGATGAAGAAAAAACAAATTGTGGAACAAGACAGGGCAAAATTAGTCCAAGTCATGGAGGAATTAGACGAGAAGAAAAAGAAGGCTTTGGTGAATGCGTGTCAGCAAGTCAACAAGGACTTTGGGTCCATATTCAGCTCCCTGCTGTGTGGAGCGCAAGCCAAGCTTTTGCCGCCAGAAGGGCAAACGGTTCTGGACGGTTTAGAAGTAAAGGTTGGATTCAACGATGTATGGAAAGAAGGCCTCGGAGAACTGTCTGGCGGACAGAGATCCTTAGTGGCTCTCTCGCTCATCCTCTCCATGTTGCTCTTCCGCCCTGCGCCTTTGTATATCTTGGACGAAGTAGACGCCGCTTTGGATCTCAGTCACACGCAGAACATCGGCTCTATGTTGTCCAAACATTTTAAGCGTTCTCAGGTGAGAGTCCATTATATAACCATTTATTTATCTCATAGATACATCTAGCGCTTGTTGCTTAAGGCTGGGTTAAAACCAATGGGCCAATTTAAACAGCAGAAATGTAGCATTTCTCATTTTATATTTAGGTTCAACGTGTTTGTAATTTGACTTTAATAATTTATTTTGCAGTTTATAATTGTGTCCTTAAAAGACGGAATGTTCAACAATGCCAACGTACTTTTCCGTACTAAATTCGTGGATGGCATGTCAACGGTGCAGAGATCCGTTCAAACCAGAAAATAATAATTATTTATATAAATGTACCTATTTTTCCTAGTGTAATATAATCAATGGCTTTGAATGTAAGTTTGCCAATTCAATTGCTTTTTTGTTGAAATGTATGAAGCAATTTGTAAATGATATATAAAGTTAAACACTTTCACGTGTCATCACACAAAATGTTAATGATTTGAAGGAATTTGAAGAGGTGAAAGTGAATATAAAATGTAAGCAAAAAATATTCTTAGGCCATTGAAAATATTTTTATGAGATTGTAACATACATATAATAATATTCCTCTGTTATATATTTAGAATATGTGACCCAATAATTAGTACATATTTTGCTATTGTACCTCTATTTTTCTGTTGTAAAATAAATGAACATTTTATATAGCAATTATTTTATTGTCTTTTATTAAGGTTTACGAAGTAATAATATAAATTATTGGTAATATTATAATATTGAATATATCTCAGACCAATCCAACTTTCAGACTTCTGTGGAAGGCATGCCACTGATTCTCTGATCTTTTCATTTCTTATCCTATCACTCAGGATCTTTTTGTACATATTTTTAAACAATTTCATCTCCACTGCATTTATTCAGTTTTTTTTTATAATGAAATATATGTTTTTTTTATTAATACAAATGAAATCATAAATATTTGTACAGGTATTTTTACAATGATATATTTCAGATTGAAGTGATCATAATAGTATGGAAACGGCCAAACAATTTAATTACATAGCTTTCACTCGCAAATGAGGAAGCTTGAATTCGATATGATTTCTGTTGGCTGTAGGGCATATATAGCATATGGCCTTACAGTAGGTTTGCAGCAATTTTTTTCAAGTGTTACAAAATTACGTAAGGGTTTGGACACCTTTAAACATACTCTGCAGGATGTTTTGGGTAGTTATGTTGTATTGTGGCATTTTGTTCGCCAATGTTTTGGATCATATTGCAGTGCCTTTTTCAGGGCTGGTCTGTCTGTGTGAAAGTCAGCCAGACCTTGAAGAAAAGCACTGCGAAATGGTCCAAAATATCACAACACAAGTCTTTGATTTGCAAATCTATTGGTTGTGAAAACCTATGACAATTTTTTTACAAATCAATGTTAAAATGTAAAAATGGATTACCACAAAGTTACATCCGAAAAAATAAATTATACAATTTTTTTACTCTGCACGGTATAGCTCCATGCTTGGATATAATACTTATTTCAATGTTTTCTTTATTACAACCACATATATTTATTTAATAAAATTCTCCATTTTATTTAATAAAAATTGTATGTATTATCTATTCCATTACTTATTTTATATAAGTACTTAAATTAATTATTTATCTAAAAGAAAAAATTAAACGAAAAAAATATTGAAGTATGTGGTTGTGATAAAGAAAATTTAAAGTATTCTTATTTTCTTTTTTTTTGTAAAAAAAAATAGAAATATACATCATTGAAAGTGAGTTATATAAATGTCTTGTACTATTTCTACACTAAGCTGAAAATGTATGCATGTATCGTAGAAATAGAAATAACATTATGTACGAGCTGAGATTTGAATACCAATTTCTTACCTGATGTAGAGTGGTGCATTTATCTTCTCGGTCATTATGCTACTTAAACATTTTTTTTTACATTAAACCCATTCTTAGTTTTACTTTCTACGCTTCACTCACTCCGCTTCACTCACTCCGGGTATAATTTTTCCTAAAAATAACTCACAACCCCCAGAGGTTAACACTGAAAGAAAACAAATGCTTTGATCTGAAACACAGTTTATTTTCACTATAGAGAAGAATTGTAAATGCCCACATCATTTAGCAGAAAATATTCTAATCCCCATAGTGGGCATTCACATTTCATTGGTAGTATTGTTGTAATAATATATATTTTATTTTATTCTCTTTCCGATATCACAGTGCTCGTAGACTACCACAATTATCTATACGTACATTACATTCCTCTTATTTTATTACAAAATATACTCTCTCTTCTCATATACAATACATGTGGAAATATATAATACATCAATTTTTCTACTTATTTAAAACATTTTTTTTCAATCAACATTTTCCGATGTTTTGCTACACATTTTAACATTATGAACAGAGTTGAATGTTTAGCCAAATGTTACACAATTGACACATTGATATGATGATGCTTTTGGCTTAATATTTACATTTGATTTTACACAATGAAAATTACGCACAATGGTCGACATTTTGGAATGAATTATTTGGAATCTTCTTTAAACTTCCTTTCAAGAGTTAACGTTTTCATCTGCTACTTGAACCTAAGTCTACTGCTTGTTTCTATCATTACTTCTTCAATTGTATCGGCTTACTGATCTGAGTGGGTAGGACACAATAAATAAAAAATCGATCTACAGTGGTAATCTGATTTGGAGATAATATGGGGAAGACCTGAGAAAATTTAGCAGCAGAAGCATGTTTCTCAACACAATGAAGACAATGAAAGTTTCAATAACCGTTGTAAATGTATGATGAGATGTATGAATGTGAAAGAGGCAAGAAGTGTATGTCAAAATAGGAGACAGATTACACTCCATTCTCTTTGCCTACCTCTATTTGAATTTGGCTTAATGTGTTATGTATGGTATATCTTGCATCGTTCAGAATAAATAACAGCATTATTGTACACCAGGTGAAATGGGTCTACCCATGTTTCGCGATCACTGAATAACCAAATACTCTTTCATCCCCTCTACTACACAGTATTCACTTGTGCAACTGATCTAAATGTTACAGACCAAGACGGATGGTAGTTTAATAGTGTACCACTTTTAGTATAATATAAAAAAAATCCTCACAGTGTAGCCCAAGCATTGTTCTCAATCATTTCATTTTAGATGCAAATGTAGGCTACAATATTCATTGAGGACTAGTCAGGCGAGTTTTAAATGCATACATAACGATTAGAATGTGTCGATAGACAGCTGGGAGAATAGAGAATCAAATATCAAAGTGATGTAATGAATGGTCAAGTTAAAAACATTTGTAATTTTTCTTGACTTCGAATACAACAGTCTGTTAGTATGGTATATTACTGTTCATCATTCAAGTAAAAATTGGCTGAAGATGTGCCTTTGAGACGTATAGGATGTTTTAAAAAATAACCTGATGCGGTGGTTTTTACTGAACTTTGAATCTGTCTTTAGATTAGAATCCAATGAATTGATAGTGAGTGTAGTTACCAACATTCGGTTTTAGATATGCAATTCTATCTAATGTGCATTATAGTAGAGATTGTGAGATTACCTTATTAAAGAGAGGCACTTTACAAGAAAGACTTTTGTATATTCAATTGCCTTCAAATTTATGCACTAAATAGTATTACCATTGATCTGAATTCTTGCAATAGCTTTAATTAACACAATCAATTGTGTTAATTGTGTGAGAAAATTATTTCAAAATAGCTGTAAGAGAATGAATGTGTTTTCAATTCATTACTAAAAATCATTTCAGACGTACTATGTGGCACCGATGCTAGGAAAGCATTGCATGCCTTCAAGCCCACCACTAAGAATGTTCATTCTGTGAAGTTTGGTTCTGTGTTCACTTTTAAGATCAAGCACCCTTTCTTTAACCATTGAGGATGCCGATCTGAAAGTGCATTGCCTAGATTCATAGTATCGGAAACACACAACTTAAGAGCAGCGTCATTTACTTATACATCAATCAGCATACCTTGTACATCAATTCTGGTAATAACTAGTGAAAACATAATATTTGTGTGTATTTGGAAATACTGTAAATTATTCTAGGCGTTATAAAAAAAAATATTTAATTTATATTTCTGTAATCCAATACAGATGCCAACAGTAATTCACACATCACAAAAGGATTGACCAGAAGTCGAGTAGATGGTAAATATTGGTGTATACATTTCATTTGTCTCAGTTGAGTATAAAGTATACTCTGACTGTTTTCCTTAAGATAAAATATTTTAGCAATATTTGTTTCATTTATCGGTTTCGCTGGAAGGTGTAGAGCCTACCCGGGATTGCTAGCCATAATCTTTTCATTTTGGATGCGTTCAGTGTCAGTACATTTATTTATTTATTTTTATTACAGTTTTCATAACTACACAGTAACATTACAGTTGGCACTTTTGCGCTACTGTGTATATTTTAAATATATTAATGCATTTATTATATCATTCAATATATTCATAGCCTGACATCCAACAGCTTCACAAATTGATCGTATTTTATATTAAATAGATCTACATGTTTAGACAATTCGTTGAAAAAACAAATCGCTTTACTGACCGGCGAGTTGGTTGCAATATTCATTCTTCTCCTTGGCAGATAGAACAGTAGGTGCTCTCGCTATCTTAGTGCAGGCAATCTAGTTAATTGCTACTCTCACATACCTTATACACCATAGAAATTAACATTCGTAAATCACTTGTTATCAGCCACTAACACTGCATCATATAAACAGTACACTTTCTCTTCTACGTTTATCTCTTTCATTATTTTCTTGCTGTTCATGCATAGATTGAATAATTATGGAGACATTACACATCCTTGTTCATACCTTTTGTATATAAATAATGAGACAAAATATTTGAATGCATTACACAGTTTCTTTAAATATTAACTATCACGAAAATATTACATAACATTTTCTTAACATTAGTGTCGTCAAAATATCCATTATATTATTCCTACAATACTTTATAGAGAATTAGAAAAATAGTATTAGATTTTAAACAGCGTAACGACCTAAACTACACAGAATACTTCAAAAAGTCTTGGAGCCTATACAAGATTCAGCAGCAATAGATCTATGAAACACATTGTAAATATAATATAACTGCTTCGCACTTGATTACATACTAATATCCATCTAACATTTAAACTTTACATGGAGAACATATCAACATCGCCTTCAAACAATGAATTGTTAATCCTGTTGAAAACTTCTGACTGTTCAACAAATATATTCGCTTTCATTATAACGCTCTTAAAAGATAATGTTATAGTTTCATTAACAATTGAAAAAGTGCACAATTTCTTATAACATATGTGTTTTTTTTGTTGATAAAATGATAATCTTGGCATTTACGTACACTAAAATATAGAATCTTGAATTCTTAAGGTAAAAGGATTGATCAGAATCATCAGATGGTTTCTCATGATTCAAGTTCACTTGAAAGACAAAACATGAATTTTTGTTCACATGTTTCAATATAAATTTGATCAACTACACAATATATAAAGAGAACAGAAGAGATAGATAGTGAGAGTAAAAAAATAGATAATTGCAGACTGGAATAGACTCAAACGACAAAACTTGAATTGTGAGAACCTACCATCAAAAATTTTATATAAAAAAGTATATTCTTTGACTACATTGCTGTGGTTTGGAGTATTCGAGAGACATTATGGTTATGTTCATTACCATAATATCTCTTGAGGTAAATTAAGATGAGATATTATGATGAGAAGTTTATGGCATCTGATCAGAGTTGATGGGTAGAAACATTTTCTCCGTACTGCAAGCTGATGAGAACTGGGACAAATGGAGAATTAAAAACCGCTGAGGAGGCCAAAGTTCTTCAGACAACCTGTATCCCTGAGTCATAAGGTGAACTCTGATAAAGAATATTAAATCCATTCATGATGTAGAGCCAGTGTCCATTTTTTGGCCGTTCGCAGAATATGTCTCATGCATTTGACAGATCGTAAATTATTTCATGTTGAGCTAGAAATTAACAAGAATGGGGATGAATGCACTTGTAGAAATGATATGGGGATGAATAGAAATGATATGGGGATGAATGCACTTGTAGAAAGAGCAGAGGTGTAAATTATTTTCATTTAATATCAGGTGACTGATGAATATATTGTCGAATTTTTCGAGATCCTAGAGATATAAAGATTTAAAATTCATTCAATTGTGTTATTACAAATTATGTCACTAGAACATTAGTATTGATTTACATAAGTTGTTTCACACTAAACACTGTGTAAAAGAGATTTTTGTACCAAATTGAAACTGTATGGTTTTTGGACCCGATTAAATCACAAATGTTGAAAAATTTACGTAACAATCTTTTGGTCGATGATGAAGGTTGTATATTATTAAGGATCATTTCATTTGGTATTAAAAGGAACTCTGTAATTTTTAATCCAATCAGACAGCAGGTTTCAATTAAAAAAAAATCTGAGTCGGTAAGTCACTAATTTTAAAGAATTAAAACTACATAATAAACAAATCATTCATTCACCACATTGTGATTACTCGGAAGATTTTTTCTCACAGAAGAGTGCAGTTCTCTTTCATTCATATAAATTCAGAGAATTTCTTCAAATGTGAATGACAACATTTTAACATTCTCCATTTTACATGTTAACTTCGCTTATAATTCCATACTTAAAAGGCTTATTCTGGTCGATTATTATTAAAGCAACAGTTTTTTTGGCACAACTACAATACATTGTTACTTTTAATTACATGAGTCAATGTCATTGTGTAGAATTACACTTATGGACAACGTTTTTATTCAAAAATACATTAGCGGTGTTGGAATAGATCTAAAAACATGGTTACTTAAAAAAGACAAAAAGCACACTTGACTACTAACGCTTGAATTTTTAGATCTGATAATTCTTTTAGCTCTTTCGATGTGAAGGTATTTTTACGATTGGTTAAGTCCAATTCTATGTATAGTTTACTTTGAAGAAATGCATCTTTGATTGTCTGCATTTTCATTAAAAATTGCTTAATTAACAATAATTCTGTAGAAAATAGGGATTGGCCAGATTATGGAGATAACTGTTTACACTTAAGGTTGAGGAGTCTACATGAAAGATTTTGATTCATGAACATTAAATTAGCAATCGAAGGAAAAGAGGTTGATTTCTCTCTATTTTATTATCTTGTTTGTGGGGCACATTCTACGATATTAAAATACAAGTTGTATAGCTTCTATATAAAACTTGCATTTTTGTAAATACTTGATATAAAGTTTTATTGAAACACCCCATGATTTGTTTACCATAAAGATTGGTTAAAAATAATAATGGTTTATAAGTGTGGACACTTTTATGGGCAAATGTTTAATGCTGCCTGTTTTACCGAACCAGATGGATATAAAATTTTATCTGGAGTAAACATGCTTACTTTGCTCTTGCCAAATGATTTTGGCAAAGTATGATATATCTTGTGTGCCTCCAATCAAATGCATTTTGTCTACATGCAGATGATTTTGACTCATACACTTGTATGTAAATCTTAACATGGCCTTACAAACACTATACATGCATTCTTGATTAATTTAGCGATGTGAGCAACAGAGCGTTAAGATTTAGTAATCAGTGATGCTATTTTGAGCAACAATTGTTAAGATTTTTTTAAGGCCTACATTTCTCAATATTTTGATTAGAAACTATATTAGATGTCAGCGTTCTTATTGAGTACAACTGCAGGAAATATTAAAGGGAATGGCGCAACATCTGTAGTGTCCACTGGTCCATGGATCGGTGTCGGGGGTCTCGGATCCGGCTCAGAACATCCTACAAGCCAATGAGTGAGCATTCTTCCCTTTCCTTTCAGTTCCACTTCCCCGCGGAGCTCCATCCTAAACGTTCCGAATCGGCAAAGAATTTGCTTTGTCGCATCACTCACATGGATCTTCAGGGCTGTAAATAGATTAACAGTCAATAAGGTAATTAATGCATGTATCAGTGTGACAAATACATATATGAAAATCAATACGATACTTCTGCTGGCTGGTGTCACTTGAATCATTACACATTTAAAACTTAGATATTTAGACCTATCATTCTTTTCACAGAAATTCTACAGACTAACATTAGGAGCCCCACTCACATCTTCATACATAGATAAACTTATCTTAAGGTGCACCCAGACTTGCATACTTAACCCATTCAATGCTGAAAATTTGAGGTATTGTCTCTATTGTGATGCTGAAGTTCTAATACATATCCAGGTAGCAATCCTGATGAATTTAACCATTACACACGACATTTACAATATGTATGCGCGCTAGATAAATTTTCAGCACTCAGTGAAATATCTAGGAACGTGCTAGGCACGTTTTCAGCACTCAGTAAAATATCTAAGAATGTTAAATACAAGTTATATGTATAAAAACTGTATTATTTTTTAAGCACTTAATTAACGCATATTATTTAAAAACTGCATATTTTCTTTTGAATAAAAATTGAATAAAAAAAATCCAGAACACATTCTCATAGTATTGTTTAAATTTTCACATCAAAAAAATCAAGGAATATTTTTGGTTATAATTTTAAAGATAAATATTACGTTCTCCAGCTGACTCCATTCTTGAAGCTGTGTTGACGGTGTCTCCAAACAGACAGAAGTGCGGCATCTTCACACCAACCACACCAGCGCACACAGGACCAGAATGTATACCGATACGGATTTTCAGCTGATACTCCGGCCGATGTCTGACGGTGAAGCACTTGACAGCATCCAGTACAGCCAGGGCCATCAGACATATCTCTCTAGCGTGGTCATCTGCATTTCTTTCTGGCAATCCAGACACAACCATGTATGCGTCGCCGATTGTTTCAACCTGAATAAGTGAATAAACAGTTTTTCAATGGTTACTTGGTGATAGTTATGATTTCTGAATTATGATTAAAAGAAATATTTTTCGTTTTGTAATTTATCACACTTTAAAGAGTTGACGATGCATTTCATTACTGCTTGAAACAGGTTTCCTTAAAACCAAAACGCGATGCTAACAGTTTATTAAAGTGTGATAAATTACAAGGTGAATACTTCTTCTTTATGGAAGATAATCAAAATTTTGTGGTTAATGTAGACTTTGAATTGCAAGTTTCAAAGATTCTGCTTAAGACCTTAATGAAAAAGAATGGTAAAAGATGAATGTGAATAAGCACATGGAAGCTTTCTATATAGTAGTAATGTTGGAAAGTAAACTTTTTATTCAAAAAGAAAATGATTTTTTTTATCTTATAACATGCGCAGTATACATATATACAGTATACTGCACATGAGATATCACGACACTACCACCTGTCTGGGCTTGTAACATTCAGTGCAATTGCACATATAAATGCTGTGTAAAAGTAGGGAAAAAATAAAATCTGGTTATACAGTTCCAGCCACGAAACATGTAAGACACCATTTTACATGACATACAATACTGAATGGTGGTATTGATCCAGGACAATACAAGATTTACCTTCCCGTACCCTCTTTGCTAGTAAAAAGTGAATAACAATTTTTTTTAATGTTCTTTTTTATAATTTTTGGTTTTATAAAATATTTTTAAAACCTAAATTAAAAAATGCACATTATTTTTTTTCACTCTGGCGGAATTTGATCTCGCAACCTCCAGCACTAAAGCTGTGTAATCAAGTGTCTTTACCACTAGATCACAAGGCCGACAGACTCCGCATTAAGCTTGCTAGCACAGTACGAGTTAAAACTGTGCACCTTTCACCATTCAATTACTATAATTTAAGACTTTGCCAACTGTGTGATAGGTGTCATCATTATAAAAAAACATCTCATTCACCTTATAAACATCGTAAAATCCTATGATTCTATCAAAAGTGCTGTAGAGATCATTCAGTAAATCGACAACCTCCATTGGTGTACTTTGAGCACAGAGAGCTGTGAAACCGACAATGTCACTAAAATATATTGTCACACATTCAAACTGTTCCGGTTGAACCATTTCACCCGCCATCAACTGTTGAGCAACTAATCTGCAACACAAGACGAAACGGTTTAATAAATTATCTCCAACATTGCTATTTTTAGTCAGTTAGTATTCTTATTTGTCGTACCTTGGTAATACTTGATATAACAGCTCCTCTGACCTCTTCTTCTCCAGAGATAACTGCTCCGTTTTTTCTTCAACTAGAGTCTCTAAATTATTGGCATATTGTTCCATACGGCGGAGCAAATCGTCCATCAAATTATCACAGTAGCCCCTGCATCAATCATAAATGTTGCAACAAGTTTAAATAAATAATAAATATATAAAACACATGTATATTAAAACAATGTTAAACCTGGTTTACACCTCATACTTTAATCATATTTATGACTTGACTCCTTATCTTTCTGGGCCTCGATAAATAAACTCAAATTCAGTATTGGTAAATGCAATTCCATATTTTTCACACACTCCTTGCACCCTATATCATATTCTTATAGACTCTTCGGGTCGGCACTCTCACATCTCAAAACCGTTAAAAACCTAGACATTCTATATGATTCCTGTTTTAATTTTCATAAACATATTCTTTCCATGAAGTGTCGTGCCAGTAGATCCCTTGGTTTTATTGTATGACAATCTCGCATTTTCAAAAATCCGAATGTTCTTTGCTCTCTCTATATCACCCTAGTTCTCACAACCCTCGAATACGGTTCCTATATATGGAATCCACATGAGGCCTGCTACTGCACATCCCTGGAATGGGTCCACAAACAATTTCTTCGCTGTGTGTATCTTCGAACGTTCGAATACTATCCCATCAATTATAATACTTTCGAATATTTCCCTTCCAGATTTCTCCTAGGCATGCTATCTATCAATTCCCTATAATCGCGCAGATCTCTTCACCTCATGCAACATTTTATTATGTTGCTAAGAGGTAACATCCGTCAGTGCTGGCTAGTGCAGACTTTCAGTCTGCTGCTGCATGCCCTAGTAAATTACCTACATTCTCGAAATCATGCTCCTTTCGCTATCCCTCATTCCTCAACAAACCTTAGTGCCTACATGCCCAGTACCAGGTCTGCGCGTCTTCTTAACGACCTACCAAATGCCTTGTACATATTTCACGATCCACTATCACGTATTATGGAAACATTGCATCTCTCCGTATAATCATAAAACCTTATTCCTCTGTCTCTATCCCTTGATACCCGTCTCTTCCTTTTAACTTTTACCTACCACCCTTTTGCTTTACTTAACAAGTATTTCCTTTTTTACAATAACTATTATTTATCATTTCTTTTTTCTTGTCATTGTTTTACACTTTTTTATATTTAGTACATTGTACTGTTAAATAAAAAAGAAGTGTTTCTGTCTTTACAACAAAAGCATGCATGGGATCTGCCCATGCATCCCTTATCTTATCTAAGTGTTAACTTATTGAATAGCTTACTTCATAATACATCGCACTGTCCCTCTGACTTGGTCAAACGTCGGCCTCTCATCGGGATTGTCATTCCAGCACCGTTCCATCAGCTCTATCAAGTTATCTGGGCAGTCCCTCTGTTCAACTGCTGGGCGGAATGGAGGACATTCCCTTGCTCCGACTCTGCTAATAATTTCTGAAAAAAATCACAATTTTTTTGTAATTGCAAACAAATATTCTTTATGTCAACAACTTCTTCATTATATTATATTCTTGGAGAAAGTCAGTGATTAGCAATATAATTTAAACTTAGTCAATATGATATAAGTTCTATAGATGCTATGTTTCCATATCTGCAGTCATATCGTCCTTTGATTGTGTTCTTGATGACTGTTTGCAGACGTATATAGAATATGTGACAAAAATACTGAAGTTTCTTCATTTTAATGATGTTGATGATTTTAGTATTTTTGTTCATCACAGCAAGTGTACTTCGTTAAATTCTTAATATTCTCCTGTATACCCACATCTTGAAAGCTTCCAGTCTATTGAACATAATATTTATTACCTAATATCCAAGCTTTGATACACAGATGTAAACAATGGATATTCCTTTAAATGAAAATAAAAATGGATGCTATGG
>JAPMAF010000516.1:0-14194 GCA_026537445.1 Silvatares holzenthali | reverse complement strand
ATAATAAGTACCGATAATGATTCATGTGATACATATTTTGCTGCTCTTTATCTAACAAAGGTTATCAACTATTTAAAATAATTGTTTTTGGTGTTTAATAAAATAATCAAGAGTACTAGGAACTAATATCAATTACCCAGCAAAACGTTTATTTTGACAATCCTATAATATTGGCAGTGCATAATGGAGTTTTAGTACCTAATAACAGCGAATAGTATTGAAACGATGCAATTGTGCCATAATGAGGATATGTATCCTATAAAGGAGGAATGTTAATTTAGTTTACAAAATTAAGAATGATTTTGGAGGTGATTTGACTACGTAGTGTATTGGTGAATAAAGGTTCTTTCAAAACATTTTGAATGCGAATGTAGAAGGCAATTGAATAGGTCTGTTCGTGAAGCGATTTCATTGAACGATTCCACTTATAATCATAAGATATGCATAAGAGAATATATAAGCGTGAACGATCAATTCTCTCTGCATGCTACGAAATACTTTTATTATTAATTGCATTGTTTTCTATTTACATCCGATTTATTTGATTACTCTAATAACTAATAGAGAAAATAATGCCTCACAGTTTTTCCCGTAAACAATTTCAAAGATACTGCCATTCTGCCTTGCAATTATTGTAAAATATTGTAATAAAATGTTCATTCGCAAATTCCCAATATGTGTATGCACCGACTCCCCCAAATGTACAACAGAGTACACTTGTACACGTACATTCTACCATTCCTGTACAATATGTTGTTTGAGACTTTGTTAGATTATTCGGAACTGTAAATTGATTTTCAAATGATACAGATAATAATTTAGTATCGTATGTAATGATATGGTCAGAAACATATTTGGTAATATGTAATCAACAGTGCGACTGAAAACATTCATAGTAGTAGTCTCTAAAGCAGTAAAACAACCCATACAGATAATTTTCTAAACAGGATCATTACTACAATTAGATAATTTTACAACATATCCGTTATTGCAATGTATTCTCATAAAAGTTATGTCATTCTCTAGACTAAGGAAAAAATATTAAAGTTTATAGCTTATTACATTTAATACGAGACAATATGAAGGATTTGTCGACTATTAAGGTCGAAAGTTTATAACCGTTGATAGGACAAGGCGTGTGTTTGTGCCACTCTATAACTATAACCATTTAATGTCGGTTCTCGTTTTATTAAACTTTTCAAGGCAATCGCTGAAATGAAAAAAATAACAGAAATTCACATTATTTATATGAATAAAACGTTAGATCGAAACAATATTAATATAAATTAGGATTACGTTGTGTTTGAGGGACGTTTACATATGGCATCATCGAGGTAAACAGATTATACACGGATATGCGATGTAGGGGGTGTTATTGAAAAGGATAGAAAAGAGTTTACCCAAATCGTTCCACAATCGCTCGGACCGATACCAGCCGACGAGAGTTCCCGAGAACACAAAAGTCTATACTCCAACAAATGAAGGTATTTTAAGAACGCTGGCTTATTGATTAGACGAACGTCTCTCTCTCGTTCAGAATCGATGAGGTTCTTCATATATTACGCCCAAGATCTGACGCAGCTAAGTGTCAAATTCATACATTTACACTATGGTTTCAATCAGGTTTCGACTGCACTGCGGAACCTGAGATCGTCCGATAGTCTGACTCCAAATATGTCAATCATTATTGAGGAGAACACTGCCATCAAATTCAAATCCTAGTTAACAGGTTGTTATTCCATCTCTTTTAGCTAAGAACAGAGTCTTACGAGCGACAGCGCCGGAGCTAGACGCCTGGCAGCACCGCTTCGTTCGTCTCCAGCTTCCTTAATATTTAAAAATAGCAATAGTAGTTAAAGTGCATAAAAAATTAGTACAAAATGTGCGGAATTTTAAGCCGATAAAACTGTTACCAAAAATATAATTTTAAATATCAAAGTATCCCACTTTTTGAAAAAATAGTAATTCACTGTTAAATAAGAGTATGTATAAATTCAGTGTTGTGACTGGTACATCTGAGTAAGCGGGTTGGCAGGTATAACGCACATCTTACATCTCACACGTCATATCTGGCCAAGCCCAAACTGCCAAACTGTGTCCATATAATAGTAGAACAATAGCCATAGGATCCGGGCAGTATTACATGCATCTGTGATGCAGATGTCTCGGATACTTCTCCAATACTTCTGTGCTCTCGGAGAATGAAATGCTCACGTCTACAAATACATGCATAATAATTTCATCACAATAAAACGTTTTAATATTTGGACCTATATGGAAGACGTCACCTATTTGGTAGACATCTATTTGGAAGACGTTGACAATCAACTACACGGAGGAGATTAAGAAGAAAGATTACACCAGATCTTCACAAGGCAACCATCAAGAATTAAACACATCATAATTAACATAACATTATATTTCCTTATTTTGTCCTATCACATTTTGTCCATATAATTTTAATATAAAATCCGCAAAAATGTCAAAAAAAATGTTTAAGTATAAAATTGTACAGCGCTCTTGAGGTGATTTTTTTACGAAAATAGTGCTTAATAAATTATCCATGTAATAAATAAACAGACGCGACTGAGGCGTTTTTTACCCCTAAATTTAAAACAAGAAAAGTATTTTTAAATGTTTTAAAAAAAAAATTAATTTTACACGGTTGACTATAAAGTCCCTCATCACTTTTATCTCTAGGACAATTAAATTTCTAACTTTACCAATTTCCAATCTAAATGTATTTGTTAGTTTTTATTCGGGGTGTGTCCACCGCAAATTGATGATGCGGCATGGCATGTCTAGTAGCTCTACCAAAAGCAGCAGCCGGAAGAATTAGCCAGGCAAGTTGACGTTTTGCGGTACATTTTTTCTGCTTGACCTTAAAATCACGCTTAATTTTTTTGATTCAGAGGTTAACATTGTATCATTCTAAAACATTAATAATTGAATCTTACGCAACATATTATACGGCAGAATCTACATAACGCATGCATTCGCGTCGGGTATAAAAATGTCTCGAATTAAAAACATAACACTAATATTGCAGTGAACGTTGATCGTATAAAAGAGAGTTTGTATCAAATTATGTAACTGTGTGAAAAAATAACTTAATGTCACATCCAAAATGAAAATGAAAAAATCGGTAGCTCGATAAGCAATGACATTTTATTATGCACTCTATGGTATGAATCTAACGCTTCGATTTCTCATAATGCAAACTTTAGTATTTATATAATCGTCTATGTATTTGAGTGGCACCTAGAGGTAAGAAAAGAAATATAATGGATTCGTAGTCAAACAAAAATGGATTGTGTAATTGGAAGGTTTGTCCGATTAATGTGAAAATGGGTTGATTATGTTGCACAGATGTCACATTAAAATGGACTAAGCACGTTTTCGCATCCTGACCATAGAACAGGAAACACCTCAGGACGCCCACCCATCAAAATATGCTCCGTTTTTCCATATTGTATTTTTTGCTAAAACTTCAAATAAATAAATGACTGGATGACAATCAGACAAGTTTTCCGGTTCTCGTTGGATGAAACAGGCGTGGCAGCGGAAGAAATCATTATAATTACCATTTACGGTATTGCGTACGAAGAGAAATAAACTTAAACCAAAGTGAATGGTTAAAATAATCCAAATAATTACTAACGGAATGGATTCCTTGCAAACATTAAATTATAATACATTCGCTTTCTTTAAAACAAATTGTTATAGAGATTATTGTTTTTAAGCGCTTTGTTCTCATTGCATTGTAGTTATCCATCTATTACATTCAAATTAAATTTCTATAAACTTCGGACTATGTGTTTAATTCTTGTTGAAATAATAGATTTTCGTTTGATAGAAGGGAGGGCAGACCTTGTTTGTGACAACTGTACGCAAAAAGAGAACGTGAACGTTATTTATTATTGAAGCCCGAGTTTTGTCATCGATTTCGCCCCGAGCGGGAAATGTATAACTCCCAACATGTGCGAATAAATAAAGCTCCAATATTCAGTGCAGATTGTATAATGTGGTATTCATTGTAAAAACTTCACGTACGCTATACGGAGTTGACGCAATATTCCTATTATCGTAATGAATATCGTTGTACTGAAAACAACTCACAATTAAAAATGTCATAAATTGAAATTTTAAAAATCTGCGAAATGTTTCGACGGGTTTGAATTTGAACTCTAAAGTATTGAAGATTAATGAAGATACAATTATTTTCCTGTTATGCTACCACCGTTTCTGTAAAACGTGAAATAGGTAAAACATTTTATTTCTAATAATAGTCACTCGCGTAAGATTTAAAGTATACAGGAAAACGATTTATTTAATTGCTTTTAATAACAAGCAACGATACAGATAGATACAATAAAGGTTAAAGGAGGATTAATGAATTTTGCGCAGACCACATATCTACTATTTTGTAGTGAAGTAGCTAGTACACAAGGAATAAGACTTCTCGGCGGACAGGGTCGGTGCGTAAGGAGCAATTCTATTATCAAAGCTGGAAGCGGCAAGGTGAGATCGGGGACCCGCATAGGTGATCTAGTCCGGCGGACGAAATATTCGAATCGGTTCGAATAAAAGTGTTTAACGTTAAGATCGCCATTTAGCAGCCATCGGGGATTTCCAGGCGTGTTATAAATTGCTCTTTTTCTAATTCGTTGCGTTGCCACTATAATTTGGGCGAAATATTTCCGTCTCAAGTTGAGCAGCAGGCTCGAGCACCGGCCGCAGCTTGTGTTCGCACTGCGGCACTACATATAGTGGGCTCGGTCGCGGCCACCGGACACGGGATCTACTGGCCCGCTGCTAGTCCGCCAGTCTGCCGGTCTGCCAGTCTGCCAGTCTGCCAATCAGTAACAGAGAAAGTGGTTCGAACAACACTCACTTCTCACTTCTGCGCCAGATTCTCTCTTCGGTTACTTCGATCACATAATACGAGTCGCCGATTCCAACATTACACGCCATTGCGTCATGCGACGCGCCGGCACATCCTTTGGGCGCGGTCGGAACGAAACGGAGTCATTTAATGAGAGGAATCGTCATCGAGTCGTCGGCGAGTTATCCTTGGGCAGATGGGGGTAAACGTTATACTTTTAACATACTCGTATGACATATGTTTATAAAATTAATTTTCTCAGATTTCAAAATATACTACAATCTAGACACAATTTTATAGATATCTTCATTTATACGAGCTTATGCTCACAAAAAGCTGCACTTAATAGTTTCTAAAATGAAGTTAACTTGTCCTCGGTTTACCGCTGTTTCTAAAACTGATACTGAGTGGAATATTACCTAGGGTGGTGATCATTATACGAGCACGTAGGCCACATAAATAATCCGGTTTTCCTCCACCGATATCTCCGAACCTTACTATTACTCAATCTCACCACGTGGCATTAATATAACTCTTTACTTATAATGCTACAGATCCGTAAGATTGAATCGTATATTTCCGGTAGATTGATTGAAAGAATAGTCTATTTCTAAACCCGAAGCAAAAAGAAAAAATGCATCCTAAAAAATGATACATCCCCGCTGAAATGAAAGGGATGTATTAAAAATACGTCATTCTACTTTTAAAATGGTTGAATAATGTCAAAAATAAAGTTTAATATTTTACTCTATGTTAGTTCATTTCATACACAGGAATGGTATGCTCATTATATGACCAGCATAAATATTGCAAATTCAGCAACTTTATTGATCCAACATATACTAGCTCGCGCTGACTGAACCTAACGTTAATAACTTTGTCAGAATGCTTTTAATAATCAAATCATAAATAATGAGACCAATCAGCCACAGCGAAAATAAAATTATGCACAAATTGAGCGATAAGATTTTTATTCCTTAAATTAAGATGAAAATTTGTAGGGGGAAATGTATGGAGGTTCGCAGAATTTATTTTGCAATATCACGTTCGCGGTGATTTTTTTAATATAATCAAAAATGTTCAAGGCTTTAGTTCAAAAGATTTCCGTCTAGTTTTGGCACGCATAATACATAGCTAAAATGGTATTATATTGCTTATGCATTGTCTTTTATATAAAACCCAACGGAGTCCGAAATGAACAATGAAAGGTTTTTAACCGATAGCGTTTGGGTCATGGAAACATGAATTGCATATTTCTGCACTTTTTTTCTCTTCATGTTATGACTATATTTGCATATTGTATGCATCTATTTATAGTAAATTCTAAAACGTCCTCAAATGAGGGAATATTTAAGAATTTCATGTAAATGCAGCTTTAAGCAATATTTTAATTATTGTAATTCACTTTTCACAGTCCAAAAAAAGAGGATTTTTGAAAAAATTTAAATGTTTAAATATTTTAAATTATTTGCATATATACTAAAAACCTAACCGTGAATATATCGAAACATGAAACAAGCCCACAAGTAATGAAATTAACATCAACTTAAATTTATAATTATAAACAAAGTAAACATACGCGTACAGGTGTTACATTATTTAATTTGTGCGTTTCGTATATTGGTCATTAGACACTGAAACTACATATTTTATCTAGCTTATCATATAAATATACCAATCATATACATAAATAGACTCCATAGGTGCCTTGATATTTCTCTAGAATTACATCTGATTCTATTTTATCCTATTTCATAAATAAATAAACTTTTATATAATCTTGCGAATAAAAGGGTAATACGATATTCTTCCTGAACACAGAGTTAACACATGCATTTCTTACTTACTCAAAATAATATTTTTGTATTCAATCAACATATATATTCCTATGCAAATTTGCTATAAATAATATATTTGCTAATTTCTAAAATATTTTATTTGTTAATTATTATTTAAAAAAACATTAGAACAAGAGTGTATGCTGTATTTCAAAAAGATGCATTGTTTGTGATAAAAGAATCTTCGAATAAACAGTGAAAGAAATTTCTATGCAAAACCTAAAATTTATCGTCTCTGGGTCCAAAGTGGTGGAATTGTGCTCCTCAGCGCACCTCAGCGAAGTGAATCTAATTCTCAATGTTTCTTTTATAGATTGTTCGTAGGTGATATTACTAGTGATAATGGCGCAAGTGATATTACTAAGTTATCTACAATTTATAATTATGGAATCTTCATATCACAAAGTTACCACCGAACATTTACAGTATTGTTCGTAGGATATATAATTATTATATAATTATCTCACATTCAAAAAGTTTAAAAATGTGATGATATGAAAATGACATGGATAGCAGCGGTACCATGCAGATATTTTTGCAACGTAAAATGAACAGAAAACTACTGCGCTATAATTGCCAAACTTATAAGAGAGTACAAAAAAGCAGTAAAATTAAGGCATCCAGACAAATCGGCTCTAGCCTAGGATTTTCTAGACTCTGGATATTTATTATCGTTTGAGCCCGAAATTCGTAGAAAAATCAGTATCAATATGCTCAATTCTACATCATATCTATAGAGATGACGGGCATTGCCTCAGGATGGCGTTGTATCCCGCTCTGACTCCATCCCCTATTTAGTGGCTAATTTCTATCAGCACAAACACATCCTGTCTACAATGCGGTACTCTTAGTTAGTACTAAGGAAATGGCTGAATTAAATTGTATATATCACCACTACGACTCGATACGACATCCGTGTCAAAACAACCCGAATATTTAAAGGGCTAGGGAACTACGACTCTGTGCACGACCTACCCTTCAGGTACAAACATAGACTTCCCATACATACTCCTTCAGGATGCCGAGCCCCCAAACGCGGACCCAGAGTGAATATACACCTGGAGCCGGACCTGGACCCGGACCAGTAGCAGCGGATCGGATCGAGCTATGCCACGCTGACCGGATAATGATGATATTTTCCCTTAGGTGTTAGTATAGGGAATTAGAGGCAAGTATCGATAGGATAGTTCAGGCGCTAGGCCAAAAATGAAATATGAGACCCTAGAATGTTAGTTCTAAATAGTTTTTAAGTTATTTATAAGGTAGGGTTGTTTTTTTTTTTACTTTTCCCAGATAGACACAATGAGATATTTTAAGATATAATAGTAAATAGTCCGGGTCGAAATAGTGTCAAAGCTATAAACTGGCACACTAGTTCTTATAGATAGGCGGGTACTGGCACGATCTGTGCCCAGTAGATTAGAAACATACTACACAAACAAACAAAATTGTATATATCATTTAGAAACCCGAAAAAAATTGTATATATCATTCAGAAACCAAAAAAAAAATTGTATCATACAGTACTGTAATTTCATTCATCATTAAAATTAAATTAAATCATTCAAGACGTATCAGTCATCTAGCTAAATTTCATATTTTCATACTTCTTCTTTATGAAAATGTGGGATTGAACAAATTCTTTGGTTAAATTTATTGAATATCATATTAAAAGCATCTGATTTATATCTCGTAATTATTAATTGTTTAAAGTCCTAATGTATACTCGTATGTATTATCTTGTTTATATTTATGGAAACCTTTATATTTTTTAAAATATATTTGTGAATTAGTTAAGAATATTTTAATGAAAACCACCATAAAAGAAAAGGGTTGATAATGATATTCCTAACTATCCATAATATTATTGAAGTAATATTAACTCTTGATATAGAGCACCTATAGAAACGCTTTATTAAACACATACTGAATTGCACATTATATACAATTGCACTTCCTGTTATGTCATACACAATGTGTACTCTTAAGGCACAAAAAGATACAATGTTAGATACGTGTACAATACATAAACATTTGAATATTCTATCTAATACATATGATATTAATACATATGCACACAAATCAATATTGTATTGTTGTTGCATAGCCTCCGCTAGCTAGCACTTGCTAGCGGTAGCGTATACTCGTATTTTAGTCTTGACTTCGATTTCAATTTAGCGAAAGCCAAAGTAATCTAGCGTAACGTGAAGGCACGATATTGAAGGACGTATTGTGTTTAATTATTATTGGACTTGCCGTCATTAGTTAGCAGTCTTGAAAAGTATATAAGAATAAATTAGAAAATTCTTTTTCGACTGGCGGTGCAGTACAGCGTAGTAACACAGCTCAAAAATGCATATTTCGATTCAGATTTATAAAAATATAACTTAATAAATTAAAACAGCAAAAAATGCATTTAAAAATGTATATTCACTCTGGACTGAAAAAGAGTGGTAGACCTTGTATCACCCTGGAGCAATCTACTGTTCAGTATTGCAAGCCACATGAAATGGATTTATCCATGTTTCGTGGTTGGAACTGAATAACCAGGTTTTCAATATCTGTTCAGACTACTACACAGCATTTAAATGTGCAATTGTACGGAATGTTAGAGACCCAGACAGAGGGTGGTGTAATAGTGTCACACGTGTAGTATAAGATAAAAAAATGTCAAATCTTAAGGATTCTAATTACCAGACCAAGATTTATAATAGGGCATAAAAAGTGTTATATATTTCAATTTAATCCTGTAATTGGTCAATGCGTACTATTTAAGTAAGAAATGTAAATGATTCAAAATGTAAAAAAAAACATTATAAATGATTGGGATTTTTGTGAGAGTTGTAATGATATTTTGACAGGAATTAATATTGTACGTAAGAACGGTGCGGTGTCACTACCCTAAGATACCGTTCCCGTTCCCCAGAGAAATTCTGTTGATATGTTTTAACCAGACGTCACCAGACCACCACCCCTCAGCAACAATGATATAAACGAGAAAGATAGAATCTAGTTTTTTTATAAATGAGATAATTAACCCGACGCTTAATAGATCATTTTTTAAATCGGGTTATTTGTTGATTTTCCTTTCCTTTTTAGAATCCTTTTTGTTACATACATACATACATACATAACATCACGCAACTTCCCGATAGAGGTAGGCAGAGAGAATGGAGTGCCACTTGTCTCTATCCTGACACACAATCCTTTTTGTTGACTGAATTAATTATACGCATTATGTACCCATTAAGTTTAGAAGGGTGAACTTGTTGCCCCGGGGCAATATCTCCCAACTTACTCCATTCGCAATCTTATCCTTCTTATCACCGTAACATTGATCGTGGCTCACTTTCTTGGAAATACTATGCGACAATTCAGATGTTACAGACTGCATCAATATGTTAAATCACACATTTTGCTTATGGTAAAAAAATAATGCGCCGACAAACGTAATAAAACTTGAAGTAATTTTCTAGTATCTCTCTCTTATCACTCAATAAAAATACTAATTATTTTCATACAATGTATTCAGTTATTAATTTATACAGAAAATTATAATTTATATCTAGTTTTGATCATATTGCATTTAGAGCACGTTAAATTGTTTAATAATCTATACATATTTACTACATCTCTGTGTTTATTTCATAATGATATCTTTAGATGTAATATATTTTATTTTAAATTTTGAGCATTCTCATAATTTCAAATTTAAATTAATGTAATTTAATCCTTCGTCAATTATTCAATTATTTAACGCCCTCTGCTACCGATTACTACTGCTGCTTAATAGAGCTCTACATATATGATAATATAACTAAAATAAGAACGTAGCTACTAAACAAGTTCTTTATACAATTCAATCTTATTCTATTTATTTATTCTTAAATATGAAGAACTCTATAGAATATCGTACCTTTCTAGACCACAGACTCATACCCTGTTCCCTTTAATAAACGTTAGTCATTTTACTCCGAGTACGATTTGATAAATTGCTTTAGACATACTGTACAAAGCTGTGATATTTCGAAATTATACTCTCCTCGCACTCTACCAATCTGTGCTCACTTCGATTGAATTTGATTCCGGAGAAGAATCCGGATGAATTCTAAACCGAGACATTGTTCGCTATTGCCACATCGTAAAGCTGGAACTTGAAGTGGTGGTGAACTGCAAGAACGAATATCGGCTTTATGCAACCTTCTTCTATCAGTTTGATTGCTTACTAGTAAAATATTTTGAAGTATTTACACATTCGTGACATTGGGTTGTCTGCCGGTGGTATTGTGGTGGTAAGAAGCCAACCTGTCCAGCCTGGGTGATGGTGATGCCACGGTTTCTGCCAGAATGAATGCCTCTCTGTAACATCTCGTCTACCGTAACACGGTAACGCGATTACAATCTGGAGATCACGTTTTGGTTGCTTTGGATGTCAGCAACTACGCGTTGGATAGCGCCAGCTTACAACACTTACAGCTTTTATCATGTTTCCCTCGTTAAATGTCGACATGTCATACCAATGGAAACAACACACAATTACTTTGAATTAATAAAAACGCATAAAAAATTTAATATACTATTTATGCGTTTTTTAAATGTTATGCATATACAAAAATCCACATTGATCGAATTGTTTTTTCTTCTGTTTTTTAATTTTGAAAGAAAAGAGCAAAGATTTTTAACTTGCTAACTTTTATATATTATCAATAGATATGAAGGTTTGAGGTCATTAACATAATATCCCTGGGCATATTAACCACTTCAACCTTCTTATCACAAATTTGACAACAGAAACATTGCTAGGAGCCTTCACCATTTTCTAAGAACCGATTTTTCAATCACGAGACATTTTTATTTGTCGAATAATTACATTCTATTTTTCAATACGGCAAAAGGCATTGAACAATAGAATGCACTTACTCGACAGATAGAAAAATATCTAGTCGACAGATAAAAATCAGTCCAAAATCATTCAAAGTTCACAAACACTTTTATACAAGTAGTCATTCTCTTACAAACATCAACTCAAGAAGCGTGTGGAGTATCTATTAAATCTATCTTTCTAGCACTACCCGAGTATCCTCGAACAACATCGTTCTTTACATAATTCCTTGGTAATAATTATTCATCGAATCACGTCTAATAGATGTTGCACCGTACTAACGGTCCGTACACATGTATAGCGTGACCAATAATCAAATTGAAGATATTTAAGAGTATTACCGCTGCAATTAAGAGTGAGAACTTAGCGCCCATCATTCGTTATTGTTAGTTTAAAAAAGGTTATTATCCGCTCACTTCCATCTTGATTAACCGAAGTGGACATCGATTTGTAGTGAGATCGTCGTAAAAGGAGTTCTTATTTTATGGCACAAGGTAAAATTAAAATGAATCTTCGCTTTTTTAAACAGCCGTTTAAATTTTCATTTTAAATTGGCCGGTCGTGCATTGTTCGGCGCGAAATCATGCAACGTAATTTGAACGTTTTTTATCAATCACGCGTGTTTCCATGGAAGAGTTATTCTCGCAATCGTCGTGTGCTATAGTACGCTGAACTGTGCTGTGCTGTGCTGTGCTGTGCTGTACTACCTATATCGATATATCCTCGCAGAGTTTATTTGCAATTGACGTTCATGCCTATCTAACATCTTTATAACACCCGATGAAACGTGAGTAATTAGACAAATAATGAACACGTAAGATGAAAAGATTAAATATTATAAGTGGTTTCAAACTATTTTAGTTGTTAGGTCATCATAAATATAGCGGTTAGATAAAACATTATATGAGAGTTAAATGATATTGATAAATATTTTCCATGATAATAGTATTATTTATTCTGCAATTTTAAATATGTTCGAAAGTTAAATAAGAAACAAATAAAATATTTATAATATGGACATTGTTGAAATCAATATTAAAAACAAATATATACCGCTAAATAAAAAAACTTAAATGAAAATAGATTTCAATAATATAATATTTCCCTAACTCTTTGCAGAGAAGGGATAAATATCATCAAAGGAACTCAGAAATCAACAACTCTCGTGCGTGTCTCCTTCGTCTGTTTCTTCATCGTCAAGGAGGGCGATTTCGAAATAAATTTGTGCACGAATGATAAATAGTACGGTAGTAATTCTTGTTAGCTCTAAACTACATTGTTAATAATAATGGTCCGTTTGAAAAGCTCCATTTTTTATACCAGCACGAGAGCACAAAAACTATATCAAATATAGACTTTGGACTTTCAATTTTCTTCATTTATTCAAAAAGTTTGTGAAATTTCGAAGAAGATAAATAGGAATCACAAAGATGATCACTGTCGCACGTAATAATTAATAATAAGTTAAAGATAGAAATGCAATTAACGTTTTGATATATATTAAAGCTTAATTAATTATACGATTATGGTGTTTTAAAAGTGATTAATATTTTTAAGTTAATATAATGTTTAAGTTCTGTGATTAATAATGAATCATTTATATAATCCTAAACGTCTATTTTAACGAATGTATGCTGTGTTGGATTACCATTACGTCGCACTACGTTGCGAGGGCTTCCCGCGCGTCGCGACGTCTCAACCGCAAGTTGCCCCCACGCGGTTCCTACGCGCAGTATACTTTATTCGTAAGCTTTATTTGTTAGTACAATCTCATTTATTGACGCAGTCCCCATTTTGTCACTGTGATAGCGTAGTCGATTTATAAACGAGTCGTCTTATAAAAGATCTCACTGCACACGCCGCAGCTGAGCTGCTGACATTTAGTGTGATTAGTGAAAGTACCGATGCGAATGAATGTCAACGGATGTTTTGAAATAACAGAAGAAGAATTTGAAAGTTTCGTTATGCAGATTGATTTTAATTTTAGAATCCTGACAACCTTGATTCGTTTAAGTGTTTATTATTTTATGTTTGCTAAAATTCTACATATGTTTTAAATCGTTAAAAGTTTGAATAAAAATGTAATTTCAAATATTTAAACGTAAAGATATATCGCAAAGATTCCTTTACAATTATTTAAATAATGCATTAACATGGCACAAACAAAAATTTAATTAATTCCGATTTTCCAAGTGTTAAAAAATAACTATCAATTTAAAATGGTGCAAAAACATAAGGAAGCACATTTTTTTCAAATGGCAAAATATGCACATTCGTAGCCATGATCCGGTTTACTTACGAATCTGTAGTAATCAAAGATGTTTATAAAGAACAAAAAATGCAGTACTCCTGAAATACTATGGTTGTATTATGGATGAAATACTGTGGATATATTATGGATGATTATGAAAGTGCTCCGGGGAAAGACAAAATGTGTATGTCTAAAATGGTTTCTATCATAGACAAAATTATCAGTCTCTGAAGTAGAGAGTGTAGAGTAATAGATTGAAAAATTAGGAGTCGCGCCTTAAATTCTCGTTTTAAAATACAATTTTCTATCCATAAAAAAAGAATGTGTGTTCCTTTATA
>JAPMAF010000513.1:0-14197 GCA_026537445.1 Silvatares holzenthali | reverse complement strand
CTTGTTCCAGGTATCCGTTGTTCACAAAGATCTGGCAATCAGTCACTTGTTCATTTCTTTCAAAAATCATCACTTTATATTTAGCCACATTTATCTTCAAGTCATTCTTCAAGCATCCATCATACATTCTGCTTATCAGCGCCTGGAGATTCTGCTAAAAGTACAGCATCGTCAGCATGCAACAGACAGCACACATCGTTAATTCCAACTTTCACTCCTTTATTCATATCTCTAAAGCTAGGACTGTTCTAAATAGCGTTTAATCAATTGTAACGATCGCTGTCGTAAGTGCACTGTTCGAAAGCAGGAGAAATTCAATCCAACACAAAACCTTCATATGCCATACGTGTTCGATTAAATTATTTGAATATTTGTGAACTTTTGTGCCTGAAGAATGTTGTGAAAAAATCTGTTAATGAAGGTAGATTACTTTTTTCGTAGAATGCAACTGAGACACTGAAGACTACAGGTGCGGTTTCCGCTGAAGTAATATAAAGGATATTCTATGAAAATTGTAATCAAAATATATTTACTCCGGACTGATTAGAATGTTGCATCTTGTTTCTGCTCGATTGCTTTTGAGCGGCTCATTCATGTTTCGTGTCATTCCTTTCCTCCTTCAGTATTCGCATGCGCAGCCATACAGATTGTTATAAATTCAGAGATAATTTACCGATATTTTATAGCAAATATTCATAGAATAATTTGACATGACAAAATATCATTCTTACATTACTATAACCAAAGTCCACGGGGCTCGAATTTCATGTCTGTTAAATTTATCAAAAAATAAGTATAAAATGTTGTTTAGTACTGAGAAAAATATTTTAAATACACATGTTGATTTGGGTTGTGTATCTTAATTTGAACATAATATTTTCTACGGGAGCTGTGAGTGTTTTGTGAACTAGGGGCCAGATATCTCGTCCCCAGCATTGAACGCCTTAAATCAGTGAAGTAATTTACTGATAGTACATAGAGTGAGAGTCAAACTTATCTATATTAGAGTCCTCAACCTCAACGGTGATTTTGAACACTTATCATGGCACTCGTGCAACTCATTTTGTTGTAAACTTCTGCATTCACGGTCTGATCCTAGACAACGACGTTGAAGTTGTTCGCTCGTGTAGGCAAGTAAGTGTCAAAAGAGGCATGCTCCAGATATAATAATTGAGGCTGCTCTAGTTCCCGGGTTCCCATGCAAGGAAAAGAGTAGAGTCGGGAGAGCGGGACGAAATGGTAGGGGGTTGAATGTGAGGATTAAGCGTTCTCGCAGCCTCCGCCCGGACGCCTCAGACAACAGAAAGCTCGTTCCGCGAGAACTTATTCATAAGGTTTATGAGAGCTTATTGTACGCGTTTTGCCGCGATTCTTCAATCCTCTAGGGCCCAGACGTGTCAAGCGCGCGATGAAGAGAAAATTATTACGCGAATTACTTAGATTTTCCCAATTTGTATTTTTCTCGCCGGCACGGTGTTACATTATTTTACTCTCTCGCTCCCTTTATCCCATTTTCTTACGTAATAATTTATGTGTACTACGAAGGTTAGTTATCAGAGATTGCGGCCAGGCAATAAGCTTGCCTTTATACATCTATGTGTATTTGTTACTAGTATACATTAAAATTAGTGTAAAGAAATACTCTTCTTATTATCTGTATATTCGTATTTGAAAGTAAACGTCTGGTCGATGAATTATTCTTAGTGTCATAGATGTACTAGTTAAGAACAAAACTCTGTTACTTACTTTTTTTGTGTAGCAGTAGCAATCTGACACCGCTGCTTCCCGATGTCGCAGCTTTGATATACTTTAACTTTCTAATCTAGAAATTAAATTTTTTATTTTTTCCCAAGATATGTCCACAAAAACAACTCGGTTTATACACTTCGGATACCGTGCGTCTAAATCACACCGTATAACATTAAATTCACAAGTTCTTAATTAATCCTTCACCCTTCGGAATCTTCGGAAGTATCTATGAATAGATAACAACTTAGTGGGCGTGGAGCGGTATATGCTCAAATGAATTTAAATAAATACACAATACATTGTGTAACTATATCAAACGTATTCCGTATAAAGTGTATTCGGTCTCAGAACGGAAAGGATGGTGGATATCATTATTAGGGGCGCGAAAATTGCACAGTGCGTGTTTTACAGTAAGGAGGAATAACGATCTCCTTACAAAATTCACACTGACTGGTTCTTACGTGATAAGAAACATTCAAACAGACGCTAAGTCCAGATGAGATTGTAAGACTGTAGGTGTGGCGTTGGGATCATATATATTTTACAATAGAGAGCATAACCTAATGACCATGATCACGATTCGCCGTTGTGTTACCGAAGACTTTTGTTGCGAGACCAATCTCTACGAACCAGTCTTCACGAATAACGATATTTTGGGCGTTCTTTATACGTATAGTAGTTTTTTAATCATTAATTCGCTCGCCTTGAAAGGTTAGTATGCTTAGCATTAAATTTCTTCTTTTAAATATTCATTAAATTGTTCTTATTTGTGTTTCTGAAAGTACTATCGACGGTAATGTCATTTTACTGTCTAACGTGCGACCTTTGTAATATCTAGAGAGTTACCTTTAATAACACAGCTCGCTGTTAATGATATGAAAAAGGTCAGCCCAAAAAAGATGACATAGGTACCGGGTAACCCTTATTAAATATTAAGTACCATTTTCGTCCATACGCCATCCATATTTGTGTGTCCATGTCCCTCTTACCGTGGTGAATTACGTTCATGAAATATTAAAAATTCTCCCGTTTTAACTCGAAACAATTTTACAAATTTATTTTTCAGTCGTATGTGTTGTTCACCCTTTTGCGATGTACTCGTACCTTCCTCGTATTGTATTTTTTGCTGTGGAACATTATGTATTTTACCTTCCGATTTACAGATATTAGTTTCTAGATAAAATTTATTAATTTCTTTTCATTTAATACAATATTTTTCGCATAGGGTATGGAAATTTAATTAGGATATACGCGTACCTCCTGTTCTTTGGACCTATATCATTTATCAGTTAATTGAAAGGTAATATGTGCACAAATCAAATATATTAGGAATAGTACATACTTCCCCAAAAAATCATATTTATATATTGTGAATAACTTAGTTACTATCACTGTCTGAGTTCTTTACGTACGATGCGTTTCAGTCCTTTCCGGACCATTGTCTAGTACAAACGTATAGTTTGTACTAGACAATGGTCCGGAAATTACCGAAACGCGTCATACGTAAAGAGCTCGGACAGTGATAGTAACCAAGTTATTCACAATATTTAAAATATGGAATATTCGTATCACAAAGTTACCACCGAACATATACAATCCCTGAAACTTGTTTATTTACTTTCCAGCGCAGTCTTGATGGATGTTTGTGTTTGTTTTTGAACCTCTATAATTTTTAATTTTTCCGGTCGTCCAATTTAGGTTTTCTCTTCTTGCAAATTGATCCAAAACCGCTATTTCAAGGTGTCACCACCTACACGTCTTTCAACTTATTTTATCTATATTTATATATTTTGTGTTGCTCGTTACATTTTGTCTGTTGTGTTTATTAAGTTAATTTAAATTGTAACATTACACTTTATGTAGTCTAATTATACCCTCTCTGCAATATGTTTCCACAGAACTCTAGTGGCGACTTTACACATAAATAGCTGTATATATTTTTTATATTATCATGTTAGCAGTGTTATCCGTTATAATTTTTAACCCTAAAATTAATTTTTAACGCTAAAACTAACGTTTGTCTACATTCAGTTGCTGTTTACATTTCTAAAATTTTACGAAGGTTTACTGCCAAAATGAAATCTCTGAATAATTCCTAATCGGCCTCCATAGATTGCTGATGTTTTCATCTAGTTTTTTTCATTATTGGTGTAGGCATTTAGTCGGGAAATGACGAAACTCGTTTGGAAAATTCATTTTAGTCGAACATTTTGACTTCTGCGGTGTCGAAAATTGCGATGCTATTGTGATTTTGAACAATGGAGGGACATTTCTGCTGTTCTTGTATAACAGAAATAAGAAAAATTTAAATTCAAATGATTTCCTCAGAATCTGCGATTCTTGTTAGATTCGCCTTTTGATATTTGACGTTGCACGCTTTCTATGAGATAAAGTCGAACAACAGTTTTTATATTCGTACTTCCACAGATGAAACCGAGTTACGTCAATCGATCACCATCTATTACATAAACGTACTGATGTTCACAATTGTGTATGGTAGAGGGTGATTTGAAAGGTATTTTAAGTTAGGTTATTTTAATCTTGACAAGGAACGTTCATTATGGCACTTATAAAAGTAGGTAATTAGCGTTGCTCAGTGAGGTATATCAACATCGCTATTTCTACACTAAACCGTAGTAGAGTTTTACCGTAAAAATAGGGATTACATTAAGCTCGAGCTGAGACTTGAATACGTGTTCCCATCATATGGTTAGAATTGTGCCACGTATTCTGTTGGCCACTACTATATGTTATTAAATTATTATTCTTTACTAACTTATCTTTCAAAATAAAATATTTGAACCACACATTTGGATGAAATTGACATTGTTTGCCATCGTGTATTTGCCCTGTTAATATTTTAATCGTTTTTTTTTCCATTCTGTTATAGATTATAATTTAAACTCCACTACGTGTATAGCATAAATCGATATAAAAATGATCTTTGTGTAAAAATTTCCAAGTTAATTGTAAATTTTTAATTGCTTTAGAAAAATAATTGAAATTATTTCAACAGACTTCAATTATATAACGTACTTTTTTTACCGTACCGTCACTGATTGCCTGATGAATTTCTATTTCAATTTGTTTAGTTTCTAGAGTTAATAGTTTTTTTAACATTGTTATAGAATTTGTAAATTTAAACCTTAATCCCTCTTTCCTTATAAGCCCCATCTTTCTCAATCACTTGTCCTCAAGCAAGTTGAATGGTTGATGGTTTCCAAGGCATTATATTAAATGACGCCGACTTATTACACTGACTGTGATTAATAGAATGACTGTCATTTGTATTATGATCAGCGTGCAAAGAAACTGGTTGAATTGTTTATTCATATTTGACACTCGACACATGTGACTGGAAATGGAGGACAAGTGGGCTTAGAGTCGTTACAGAATATCTATTGTAATATAATATCTCGTATTTACTAGTGATACTGATCCTAATTCTGTTTTACTAAAATCATAATAATTTTCTTTATATTATATAAACTGAAATAAATATTGAAAAGCACGTCGAATTTAATATTGAAATGTCATCCTATGGGTGAACACCTAGGACTTCTGAAGAATTTTATTTAAGAGTAGCGTGCTATCAGTGCGAACAATTATTTTACTTGCACGTTCTAGAGAATAATATTGCGAATAGCATAGGCGTAGAACAGTTCATAGTAAATTTTCCTACGTCGCAAATGTCACATTAAACCACAAACTGAATGTTATTCATGTTCATCATTTCTTCAAAACTCTCCCAACACTTCCCCATCGTTAAACTGACGTTGGTATACCACATAAAATACTTTCTCGTATAAATATCTCCTTCCACACGGCCGTTGGAACATGCGACCATTGATATCATAAAAAGGTATATGTATCGTATATTGTTGAAGCTATTGTTATTGATTAGTAGAAGGGTGATTCATTGTTTTCATGTTTTGATTCTTCTTACGCATGCGTGCGTCAATGACAGAAAGTAGTACGAGAATGATAGCCTTCTGGAGTTTAAGAAGGGGTTAGTTAACATACGGCTACATGCAGTGTAGAAATGGGTCATAGATACTAGTACAAATGTATTATAGTGGTAAATCGATCGTAATAATATTTTTTCATTCCTTTATAGCTCGTCGGTACTTGTAAACATAGATGGTATTGTAAGCCACGTGAAATGAATTTATCCATGTTTCGTGACTAGAACTGAATTACTAAGTTTTCAATCTCTCCTACGACTGCTACACAGCATTTACATGTGCAATCGCACAGTATGTTACAGACCAAGACGGGTGGTGGTGTCATGGTGTTTCATGTGTAGTAAAAGATACAAAAATAAATAAAGAATAAATCGTCTTAATATTTCACGCATTTACGAAATATATAATTTGTGATTACAGATTCAGATTGTAATGATTTTAATCTGGTGTATTTTATTTTGAAAGCGTAGTTTTGTTTTAATAAACTTTTTTATGTACTAGTTAGGTATACAAGGGCGAGCTTATTGACATGTGGTAATCTCTACTAGTCAACGTCAATTATCCTTTGGCGTAAATAAAAAATAACTTAAAAATGTGATAAAGTTCTGGTTCAGGTAAACTGTGAAGATATAAGCGCAGCTATTTGAAATTAATTAAAATGTTTTAAGTACATACAAAATAAATGGGAATTGATAGCAGAGTATTACAAACCTTTCGTTGGGTGGTAGATTGTGTATTATTTCCCCTTAAATATTTAGGCACAAGCTTAAGACGTCAAATTGAGAAAATCTCTACTTTTCAGTGATACATTATTACGTCCCATGTGCCCCTGTTACAGCTGTAGTAAGAGCACACTATATAATATTACACAAACCCCGCTTTTATGCTATCGAGTTAAGCCCGTATGATCGATTTCCCATTCGGCTATCAGGTTGTTACATCGGTATTGGACCGTAATACTGACAAATATATTATTATACTTAAACACGCCTTCAGCCGAGAATTCATTAAGAATATTTTTCGCGAATTCTTGTTCTAACTGAATTCATCCAATGAGCTAGCAGAATGTTTGGGGTGTGGCTAAGTCTACAGTAAATCGAGAGGCAGGTGTCACTTTTAACAGAGAATATAAAAAATATTCTAGAGCAAAGGTCTCCGTTATTGGCGGTATCGCATTTTGTAGGGAAACTTTCTCAAAAGCGACGGCACGTAATATTGCGGAAGAAAGGATACTGTCGTTTGAAAGACGATAATGTCTCTCCTTTATAATGTTTTTGTACACAGTAATTGACAATACTTTATTCTTTCCTCTATTCAGAAGTAAATTTAACGATGTGATCAATATTTAAAATTTATATTTAGGTGTTACTTTATTTAATAAGATCATCAGTCAGTTTAATGGCATCGTTAATATTATTACGGAATTCTTTTATCTTTTTAACGTTTAGTAAATTATAATTGTGTTCTGTATTCTAAACAATATTTAGTTGTAGTTACCATGCCTCACCTTACCGGTTAGCCCTCGCTGACTAAGATACTCAAGTTCCATATGATCTCTCGTGGCTTTAGATACCGATACGGGCGCTGGCCAGGATGTGGTGGGTTGCTAGCTCTGGAGTCTAAGCTCCTTCCTCAAGGCTTTAGTCGTGCTTTAGTGCTCCAAACTGGAATATTTGTACGTTTGTATGATCTGTCGCACTACGTCTATCCACTTATCTTGACCCATTCGTGTCAATATGGCACTTTATGTTGGCCCTCAAACTTTTTATGAACCTTTACAACTGCCCGCCTGAACTCTTCCCCTCTGACAGTGCATCGTATAGTTTTTTTTCTTTGAGTGTACAAACGTAGACATTCGTATGACATACCCTGTCCATCGCAACTATTGCCTGGTGATAATCGCCTCAATGATCGTGGTGTTCATCTCTTCAAGAATTCTGTAGCTCGTATTTCAGTTCATTTAATTTTCAGGATCTTACGAAGACATTTCTAATTGCCTCTCTCAAAGGATTTTTTTTTTTCGTTATGTCGTCTACGTTTCGCAACCGCAAAGGAGTGCTGGTACAACGGTTGTTATGATCTGTTTGGTAAACCTTCGTACATCGCAGTTATAGAATCTTCTTTTTCTCAATTTTTCGAAACGCTTGCTTAAGGTGGCACTTAATTTTAGTTATATTTAAACGAGTTATCAGAATATTTTTCTAAGAATTGCATTACTTAACCGAACAAAATCTAATTTAACCAAATGCTCCATACGTATGTGTTAGAAAAGATATTATTTAAGATACTTCAAGGTTCTCTAGCGTATTTTTGTTAAATTATTTATATGTAATAGATATCTTTTGAGTTCGTGTGTTCATTTTGCTTAGAATAAAATTGTTTGATGTTATTAACACTTCCATAATAAATATATCAGCACGTAGGAGTACAAGAATCCAATAGTTTTATTTCAACTCCCAGCAGAGCGATAATGTTATAATAAAAGCAAATGTTCAGTAAAGCGTTCAGTAAGGCCATTTGGTTTCTTTAACGTCTATATCCTAGTTAAATGACTCGATATATTTCGATTTCTATTCCGGCTAAACCTTAATCCTCGTGCCTGTGTCATGCCTACATACTGGCCGCGCAGGCCGCGCACACGCTACCCTCACCGTACAGCTGCGGTAAATGTTGTGCCACCCAGTTTATGAAAGTCTTAACTTTCTGGTATGGGGTTTCAGCTAACTATATCAACCATTATTATTATTTAAAAATACGCTTGTTTATTCAACTTTGTTTATGCCAATTCACACTTAACTGGTAGAAACCTGAAAGTTTCTCAATAACGAATAGGTATGGTAGACATAGTTCATATTATTCAACTACCGTAACTTGTACCCAAGTTTGCCTTTTGTTTTTCACGTTATTATGATTAAATTTGTGTGTATTCTACGTGTGAGCTTTAAGTATATTTATTTATTCTCATTTTAACAAATTATACAATAAACAATTTGATTTAATGTACACCCATTTAACTAAGTTCAAAGAACTTGTATTGAAGTGATCACTAACATAGTATTCGCAGTGCAATTTACATTAAGAATAATTATAATTAAAAATAAATGTAATTAAAAACAATGGTGTACGAATGAAAACATATAAAGATAGAAGAAGAATAAAGAAAAACGATCAAACGAAAGGAAAAAATAACTCGAAATAAATAAAATACCTATATATCGCCGCTATCTTATGGACGCTGACTGACTACAAGGCGAATATAAGGAGATGTAAAAAGAATTGAGATAAACACAAATCTATTACAACAGTTTGTGTAAAGATAATCATTTAATAAATAAAAAATCTACTGTAAAGGTGCTAAAACTACTAAGTTAAGATGCACATAGAAAATAGAATATGTGATCAAAAGAACATACCAGCTCTCCTATCAGAAACATATAAAGTACAAAAAAGAGCGTAAATAGTAAAGGAAATAATATTAAAAAACAACATACCAAAAGTACACACCGCGAAATGGGTGGATCCAGAAGTGCTACACTTAGGCAGCCATAGGCCTGTCGAGCACTGACGGCCTCCACTGTAAGCCAATTTTCCATACACATTTTCTTTCTACCTGTCCCAATAAATATAATTTATATTACACAAAATCTGTTACGCTTCTGTGCTCTGTCAGTACACAAAACGCTGTTTTCTAAGTATTATTTCAATTTAGTTCTAGCAAAGTCATTTATCAATTTTCTTTTATTATAGTTTAACATCCAGAACACGTAGAGATGTTTCCTGCATTTTATTTACGTAGGTCGTTTATCCCAGGATCCCACTCATTTTTGGTTTTCATCATTCGGTACATACACCGATGTAAATATTTACACAAAATGTACAGTTTTCAATACAAGATTTATATGTACATATAGCATAATGTCCGTTTTACCACTATTGTATACAAATAGTCATTTGGCAAATTTTTCAATTTTATTTATTTATGTTTCATGTAGAGATACACACATTTCGTGATTTATTTCTACCCTACTAACTTCAGAAACTGATGTTGAAGTGGACAATCTCTTAAAGTTCACAGTGTCTTAAAAGTTTGGACTGACAAAAAAATATATAGGTAATGATAATTGTTGTGTGAAGAATAAGCTACTTTGTTGTTAATTATTTAAATATTTTTTAATAAAATATTTTGAAGGTACAGTCCTTGGCCAAATTAATGAAGCACTATAGGTTTTTTATAATGATATGCGGTTTCATTAAACTTTTACCCAAAAACTGTATATCCATTTTTGTTATATTATAATGTTTACATATTGGTATCAGAGCGTAAACAAATAAGAATCTGCTTCAGAAGATTTTCATTAAAAAAAATGAGTTTAATAAATTGACTTTAGACCATATATATTTAATTATTATTTTACATGTTTTGGCCATATACTGACGATTTTCAACAATCTAAATAAATATAATTCGATAAATATATTTGTTAGATTCTTGAAATTGGTCAGCGTATGACCGAAACATGTTGAACAATAATGAAATGTATGTGGTTTTAAGACAGAGTTTATCGTAAAAAGTATTTTATTGAGATATGTTAAAATAAAAATAGAGGAAGTATCAACGTACACTTTTTATTGCAAAATAGAATATTCGGAGAAAAATATGCACGAATGTGTTTCCCCAAACATTTATTCACAATTAATGATATTGGTATAAAGTTGCTTCGTTGAATTTTATTCCGATAAATGGTATATTCGATGGTAAATATTTCAAATGTATCTACTATGTTAACTGTGTGCGACTGTGTCGATATGTGACTACCGCTTTTATGTGGTACCTTGTAAAAGGTTGCTGTATTTCGGGTCCTATTTGTTTACTTTACGGTTCTCGTATTTTTTATTCCTGTCTGGGAAGATCGATATTTATTATTTACCAATGATTGCCTTCCCTCCTAGCATCTATCTGCCTGAAAGAAGAAAAAAACAAAAATGTACGGCACCATCGTAAATTTTAATAATACTCGTATGTGCGCGAAGAAAGAATTTTCAGGGAACTAGCGAATTTCGACGTAATCCATTTTACGTTCAACCTTTGGTTATCCAAATCAATTTATTTTTGAGGTAATAAAATATTCTGGCAGCCACTGAACCCCTTTCTCGTATTCGTTTTCCATGTGTGTTTGTTCCTCTTTTTACGGCAAACCTTTATTGTAGCTTTCACGTGATGAATGTTTGCCAAATTAGTTAATAGGATATTCATGCTCCAGTGTGTCAATACATTATATCGTGTAGTTAACTATTTAGGGTTGTTACAGTTAATTAATTCTGTAATTACATAATTGCTTGTTTAGTATATGTTTACCTTCCTATTATTTGAATATACTTTGTATGCTAAAATCATTATTTATTACACTTCATAGTTAACTTTTTAATTAATTCAAGATCTCAGGATCTACTGTATTCTATTTGTTGTGTATATTTTGATCTACTAGGTATTCCAGTAATTTTGCAATGAGTAATTTTTATTGTGTTTTTAATAAAATTCTATTGAATTTCTTTTTCTTAACGACTTTTTTTATCTTATATTACACATGAGACACCATGACACCACCATCTGTCTGGGTCTGTAACATACTGTATAATTGCACACGTAAATGCTGTGTAGCAGTCGGAGGAGAGATTGAAATCCTGGTAATTCAGTTCTAGTCACGAAATATGGATAAATCCAATTCACGTGACTTGCAATACTGAACGGTGGTATTGCTCCAGGACGATACAATATCTACCACTCTTTTCCAGTCCAGAGTGTATATATTTCGAAAAGCATTTTTTTTCGCTGTTTTTGATTTTTTAAATATATTTTTATACATATATTTAAAACATAGAAAAATGCATTTTTATATACACATTTTTTTTCATTCCAGCGGGATTTGAACCCGCGACCTCCAGTGTTCCTCCAACGCTTAAGTCAAGTGCCTTTAACCACTCGACCACTCGACCGACTAGTTATTTATTTATTTAATTCAACATGTTTCAACCATATGCTGGTTATGATCTAGATTCGTGTTAAAGTATAAAAGAAAATTGATAAATGAGTTATCTAGAACTAAATCATAGATGAATCTATAAAAAGCAGATGGTTGGTACATATTAGATTGATTAAATAAATAACTAGTGGTCAAGACAAAGAAATTAAATAGATTTTTATTAAAACCAAAAGTTAAATTTTTTTTTTCTTATACTTGTACGTTTCATCAGTAATGTGAGCTCATAATTTTCGATCACTTTTTTAAAAATGTATTTAAATGAATTATTTTTTCCAAATATATATCTCCTACATATGAGACACTGCCGAAGTAGACTTATAACGTCCTTAGACACTATATGATGTTTAAGTTTCAAATATAGGCTGGAATTAATGATCCATGTTAAATTTGGGAGGAAATACGTTGAAAGATCATGCCATAGCTGGGTTTTCTCACATAATAATGATTTAAAGAATCTATTGGTTCTCACGCTCCCTATACTAAGTGTGATGGGGTGAGGAATCAGTGATGCCAGTTTCTGAGAAAATATTTGTAGAATAGGCACTCGTTATTTTGTGTTCCGGTGACCGAAGGCCATCTGTGAGAGTCTCGAAGAGAAAAAATGTGGTTTTAATACGCCAAAAGGTTTATGAGGAATATAATATGAACGTCATCAGAAGAACTTCACTCAAAACAGAGGAACTGTAGACATTTTTTTTTATTTTCTAAATTTGACTAAGTAATTGATTACTTTAGATTAACATAAATGCTTTACATACTTGTCAATCCTTATTTATAATTACATCTTTATCCCTGAAACTCGTGTTCACTCTTGAGTCTGAAACGTAACGTAGGAACGTAATTTAAAATCAAATTTTTCGCTCTACTGGTACTGGCCTGGTGTGCCGAGTAAAGCAGTGCAAATGTTTAGGTTTTCGCATTGCGGGTAAACATTTCCGTGTTTTACGGCCGAACATTGATACATAAAAAATACGCTTTCGAACACTTACGAGTATATCTTCATTTCGCTCGGTTCGTTACTCAGCGGTAAATTTGAGTAGCAATGTACATTTTAGCTACTAAACTAATAAATATATTTTTGGAAGGAAAAACGATATTCTCTAATGTCATTTATAATTAAAATAAATGTCTGTTTCTATATTATACTGCCTTTCTTTTATAATTTCATTTAAAATTTCCTTCTTAATTAAAATTTCTTTACTTTAATAGGTCGGCGAAAAACACCGCAACCTTAACTCAATTGCTTGTGACTTAAAACTAAAATGTTACGGATGGTTAATATGTCTGAACCATTTTCTCAAATTAGTATTTTATAAGCTTGGTTGTTTAGTCCATCTTGTGATTTTTATTGATCTCTACGCCCCTTCAAATTTCTAAACATTGCCAGTTTCCCAAAACTGTTCTTTTCTCGTTCAGTTATACGCATACAATAATAAAATTATTTCAAAGGTACGCTTATATTTAGATATTGATGCTACTATAAAATGCCTCATACCAAACCATTTTTGACCGCAGCATAAAGTTGTTTCAGTCAAATTTAAGTAATATTATTTTTACTGTAACAAATAAAGTATAGTCACAGTTTTGTCACTTTTATTTATAAACGTGAAATTGAAAAAAATGAAAAAAAAAATTGAATAATGTGAAATTTTAAATGCCTTATTAGAATATCGTATGTAGTAATCGTATGTTTTTTATGCTTGTTTAGTTGCTCTAAGCATATGGAAGGTGCTCTCAATGCTATTCTTATCGCAATATTTACTATTTACTTGCATCAGAAAACCAGTATGTATTCGTGCTGGTTTTCGGATGACGACTCGCCTAGAAGGGATCGAGAGAATGAGATCCGCCGTTTTCGAATGATTCTCCTCCCGTGACGCGGGGTTGTCGGATTCTATTCCGAGGAGGCTTACACTTGTCAGGCTTGCACGGAGGCTGCTATATTTCATATTTCGGATAAGTAGATTATAATTCCATTAGATAACTTTTCCGTTGCGCCGCCACCGCGCGCCGCACGCCGCACGCTACCCGACCCCTCTTCGTGTCCTTGGCATTCCAATATTATGCAATCCACTCGATAAATTAATTTTCCCGCTTCTAACCCTCCCCTTTACGCGGAAGGGGGTTTTGATAAATGATGCTGTTCAAACTTTTTCAGTGTATTGTGTATGGTACGCAAACTTTTTCAGTACACATGTAAACACTTATTTATTTTTGCGTTTGCCATCGGTTTTCATGCAGAACATGTTGCACGCAAATGTGCAGCTGAGTTTCTGCAATTTAAAAATGAAACTTGTTTTAATATTTTTTTATGTAAAGAAAACTTTTAGTTGGTAAATTCTTGTTTCGCTCAACATTATACGAGTAATATTTTTGATGTTCTCGGTGGTTACTTTGTGATAATTCCGTTTTTCCATTATAATTAAAAGAAAGAGTTTTCACT
>JAPMAF010000512.1:0-14200 GCA_026537445.1 Silvatares holzenthali | reverse complement strand
ATTTATTGCCGCGCCGCAGTTTAGGCGAGAATGCTAGGCGTCAATTTATTGACTCTCCGCAGCGAAACGGTTAAACACAAATATAACAAAGCTATGATACAAGTATTAGTTTACTTGATCAGTGACTGGGATTTGAATGTGACTATTTGTGTCCAGCATGTATATTACCTTATATTTTAGTGTTATGTAAATTACATAAAATCTCCCGCCTGCCTGGTTGCGAATTGAGTGTGTGATTGATCACTACACCTTACCAAAAAACTCTCAGGATAAATCATGGAAAGGCAATCTCGCTCATATAATAACTTTACAATAGCCATATGGAATGTTCTATGGATGTTAATCGTGAACAAGTCAGAGTGGAGAAAAATACAGGATTCAACCGAGGCTATCTTGCTGAGTGTTACAGTAAAGAATAGATCTTGCTTAATGTAATAATAATTGCCACATAAAATGTCCGGACATTTACTGATGCATTATGGAATTTTTCGTGTGAGAATGATATTGAAAGTCAAAATAACAATGAAGACGCATATGAAAAAGCAAAGTAATTTTGATTTCTTTGCGATTATGCTAATGTCTTAATTCTCACAAAAACACTCGATTCTCCATTAATGATGTCAGAAAAGTGATCAGCAATGTTTTCATTTTTGATTTCTTAGTATGAACGCTAATAATGTTTTTAGAAGTAGATTTTTTAACACCATTTGTATTTTTTTATATGATCAGATGTCCTGGAACATTGAGACATCCAACACAGCGCTGTACAATGCACATATCAAATATACGTCTCCTTGAGATGAAACCGGTGCTATACAAAAGTGCTATCATTGTAATTTAGTGTGCTTTACTTTCTGCGCTATCGAAAGCACGGGCAGAGTTGTATTAAAGATCGCACTGTATGTTTAGTCTTATTCCTGTCAATACTGAATAAGGATATTAGTACTTTTGTGCAAAAAAATATGTTTGCGAGTGTTTGTAATAAATTAATATATCGATCTGTGATGAATGGAACTGAGAAAGGAAAGTAAATAACATAAGACGCGGCACATACATATGATTTTTAATCGAACAGCTATTGATTGTATGTCTAAAGGTATATAGTTATGCGCATTCTATCAAATTAACAATCCCACACACTTTTGATTCGCAATCAATAGTTGTTTGACTAAAATCATATGCCTGACCTTAATATTAAATATTTTAATCATGTATTGAAATGACATCCCTGAGGTTTTAGCCATGATCTATTTATTCTGTAGCAATAGTTGTTAATAGTTTACAATCCTATCTATAGACATTGAAGATGGTTTGGTCCATGGAAATGTATGGAGATGCTTGCACTACACATTTTCAAATATTTTTGACACACAATCAACATTTGTTTGAAAAACATTCGTTTGGAAGGTCGAATCTACTTTCTCGACCATATATACTATTTTTAGTCAAACAAATGTTAATTGTGTCAAAAAACTTTTAGCATGTGTAGTTGACAGTGTGCGCATCTCCATACATTTCCATGCACCTTTTAACACATGCTATCTGTAAATAGGATTATTGACTTTTAATGACAGTCGCTACTGAGCAAATAGATCGTGGCTAAGGCCTCTGTTTCATATAACCTTTGTTGATTTATGTAAATGACGTATGGACTAAGGAGTGTTGCCATTAATATTCAATTTTATACAACTATTTATTGAAAATACAAATTGTTAAGAGGGCTGATTTCTCTCAGTGTAAAGATTAACAATGAGTCGGGATACTGGCAATCTCTTTAAACATAAACAAGTACTTAAAAATCCAATATAAATTGATCATTTATTTGCTGCTATGCACATTTCCTAGTCTTCCTAGATAATTACAACTGCAATATTATCAGAAATAAAATCAGCGCACACTCATTATTAATTAAACTAATGAGTAATTAAATTATGTACTTACTAATACCATTGTGAGTAGTTTGTAAATAGAGAATTTAATCTTTCGTATTTTTATATAACTTATACAATTCGCTTAGAATAGTAAATCCATTTTTATTATTTATTTATTGTTGGCTTATTAAACATTTTAAAAACATATGCTTTTATTATTTGCTCTATTAAATTATTAAGTTAGTCGAAGACATTGATAGAATAGTGGTTGCAGATATTAAGGTTAATGTTGCCATGCACTCGATAATCAGTATTATAATGCTCTTAAAGGAATCCTATATATCAGTAAAATCTGAACTTTGGAGTAAAAGAACCAAAGCAAAATATATGTATTGAAATGAACGGGCAGAAAAACCCTCAGTGATAGAATAAGAAATGAAAATATCTGAAAAGAATACAGTTAAAAGTAACATTCACAAACAGAATGAATGTTGCATTGAGTTAGTATGAGTGAATGGCTAAAGAAAGGTTAGTAAAATAAATCTACAGTAGGAATTTACTTGGTAGAGAAGTGCGAGAAAGGCCTACAAATACTTGATAAGAAATAATCACCATCTTCTTAACGAAGGTAATGTTAAGAGTTTCAACAGCCGTTGAGTTTGTATAAGATGCAAAAATGTGGAGGAATTATGGTATTTGGTACAGTTAATATGTTTTGTTAATACAACCCACATGCTTTTTATGAAAATTATACTAAAAAAAAGAAAATTCTGTACACTTTTGTAGGAGAAATGTTAGCCTATCTTCAATATTAATTATTTTGTTTCAAACAAAATGTGAATATTTAACTATTTTTATAGGCAGTTAATATAAAATTTTATCTATATTTTTCAGCTTTAAAAGATATGTAAAAATGTATGTAATTGATGTCTGATATATCTATCTATATATGATTAAAGCACAGAGATGTAATTCATAAATTTGTTAAATATTGTGTAAAATTTTATGTATATATTTTTGTCTGAATTTAGAAATGAGAGCTGCTGACCTATGGGGCATGCCTCCGCAAGGAAAGTCGAAGAGTCAGGATTAGTGAGTTATTGAGTATCGATACATTAAATTGGTTATTTTAATTTAATGTGCGATGGGAAACTTAGTAAATTTGTGTATTTTATTTTATCCTTTCTCGTTTCGAGAATATTATGTATTCGCTGTATCCCCGCTTTCTCTCCTGTACTCCATTTAACATGTACTGTATTGTGTATAATTTTATATCTCAAACTGCACATCGTTCATTTTTTAATTGAATCAAATATGTCATTAAATATTCAATTGTTTTCAAAATGGTAATAATCTTGAAGAAGAGAAACCGACATAGAAAACTCATTTCTTTTTGGTTTCAAATATGTGGTGGGAACGTTATTTGTATTTTATTAAGAATAATCAATTGATTTAATCACATTCTACTTTATACTTGGACAAACATTCATTATCTCGCCCGAACAAAATTAATAATGTAATCTAGCTCCCTCTCTCTCTCACCTTACATTACTGGATTTTCCTCGCAGATGAGGATGATTGAAGCCAATGCGGGCTGCACACACCTTCCTATGCTGGGGACCTACCTACTACTGATCGAAAGATGACTTAATAGCTCAGGTAACCTCGTACAATTGTGTGAATTTTGATTCACTATTTTTATATTTAATAGTTGTAAAATATTTATTACAATAAAATATAAAACAATCACTTGTAACTTTGTTACTATCACTTTATTTTTGAGAAACACGACGCGTTTCAGTCCTTTACCGGGCCATTATCAAGTGTGTACGATAATAGCCCCGTAAAGTATTTTTCTCAAAAATAATGTGATAGTAACAAAGTTACGAGCGATTGTTTTATATTTTATTTTAATAAATATTTTACAACTATTAAATATGGAAGTCTCCTATCACAAAGTTACCACTGAACAAATCGAATTCACTATTTTTATCTTTTTACTTTTGCTCTCTTAAATGATGAACTTAGAATTTTTATCAGAGTTTATAGCTCCACCAAAACAAGATCTTGTCCATCACTTATAGGCGGTATGAAAAATGTTTTTTTTTATTTTTTTCCAATATGATGAACTCTTCTTTACGTACATAATTTAAAAAATTAAAAGGTACTAGAAATATGAAACCATAGTTTGATCATACTTTTATTTTATTCATATCGTAATACTATGTATTATTATTACACACATTCTTGAACTTCTTGAACATAACATACTCTCAATCATAATTAAATTTCACGCATATTCTAAACATATTGTTTTCGTTCAAACTTTATACACACATGTATAAATTTAACATATTGTAAAGTCAGCATATATTTAAGACATTTCGATTCCATATTTTATGTTATGTTGGCTTTATTTTATATACGTTAGAATCTCTACTAATAAACATTTAAGAAATAACAAACAGGTGAGAATTTGTATACTATTATTTTTTTAACCATCTTGTAGCAGATTTTTTATATAATGTATTTAAGCAAAAATATACATTTCTTGTTATATTATAATTGTTTTGCAGTATGTGTAACACGGGTGGTTATGTTGTCCGAATATCAATAGATGGATCAAGATGGTGCTGGATGGAAATCAAAGAAACAAGAGGTTTACGTCCTGCAGTTGACAGAGACAGACCAAAAATCATAATGAATATAAGATAACCCTCACACAACTTGAGCTGTTAGCTATTCATAGGTATTGGCTGTATCGAAAGATGAAGGATCAGCTGTACTTGTGACTAACATGATGACGTATAGGGACAAATCATTAATTACATATTTTTACAAATGTTTAAAATTCTAATTTATTTGATTTGATACTTAAAATTTAGACAAGGGAAGGAAAACCTGACCTATACTGGGGGTTGAGTGTGAAGTTGACCACCCCACCTTATTAAAAAACTGTCAGAGAAAATCATAGAAAGGCAGTATTGTTCATGACAGATCAGATTAGAGATAATTAAGATTCAACCAAGGCCCACTTCAAAAAATATGTTTTGGATGTACCTTGTCAAGGTAAAAAATATATTCTGGATGTATCTTGTCAACGTAAAGGAATAATTACTAAAAATTTCAGAGCTAGAAGTGTATATACTAAATAGACTGGGCCTGTTGTTGAGTTACAGAAGAAATGAAAAGCCACTGAACCATTTTATCCTAGTAGATCTATCGAACGGAGCTGCACTCACCAGATATATTTTTACATCTGAATATAGATACAGCACAATAAGAAGATAAAATAAATGTTTTCATACTGAAACAAAAAGGAAATATATTTAAAATCTGAATCCACAAATGAGGCAAGACAAAATGCAGTATGAAAATATGCAACCATCCCTACAAACTGATGGCAAAATCATTTCCATTGTATAATTAGAAATTACGCTATGAAGTTGTTATTGCGTCCTTTTTATATTAAAAAGAATCACTCCATTCAATCAAAAATAAATGAAAATTACAACAAACCATAATTTGGAATAAATATCACATTACATAAAAATACACTTACACGTTTAACAATATATGTACAAAAAATTCTTAAACTTAGCTGCAATTAACATGTTAAGAAACTCTTATGAAATTACATCTTAAGAGAATAATTATGAATTTAAGGGGAGTAAATACAGACAAATAAAACTACAGATGATTTACATATGTCAAACTGTCCGTGATATTCAGTGGCACACCTCTAAATATTGATTGTATTAAATAATACTAATAACTCGGGTACAAAAATGTATATTTGTGCTTTACTCAAATATAACATAGAAATGTTCAAGACATTACTTTGCACATTATCATTATACTTATAGCAGCCATTTTTAACATCCTGCCTACAAGGTGACAAAACAGGGTGTCCATCCAAAAGCTGTGATTTTATAAAAGCGATTATAAAGTTACGATGTTACTGGATTTGATATTAACACAAAAGTTTATCATTGCAGGAATACACAATACATAAATCAATACAAATTGTGAACATTTAAGCTAAGTGCAAGATATAAATATCTTTATATTTTGAACATTATTTTAATCTTGCGATCAAGAAAAACTTAACACCGATGGATTAATTTCACCACAAAGTGATGACACAATAGACATGTTATTTGGATACATCGTAAACTACTTACAGTTATTGTATCTACCTGAATGCTAAAATAGAACAATTACAATTATTTCGTTCATTTGTTAAATTATTATAACTATTGAATTCAATGGAATGTGCAACATATGTAGACAAAACATCAATATCAAATCGTTAGGTTTAACTTGCCTAATGAATAAAATGCAAATATAGCAGTGAACCCTTCTCTCATTTCCAGTATCTACACATCCATTTGTTAAATATTGCATGAAACTCATATGCAACATGTATAACAGACATACAATTTCATTTCATATTCATACTTTTGACTATATTCCAAAGAGAATGGAAAACAGACGCATCCATCAGAAACTATGGTAAATCTAGATGCCTGTCTAGACAAATTACCGAATGTATGTTTTTTTATATCTTATTCTACACATAAAACACCACGACACCACCATCCGTCTAGATCTGTAACATTCAGTGCAATTGCACATGGAAATGGTGTGCAGCAGTAGGAGAGAAAAAAACCTGGTTACTGATTCTAGTCATGAAACAAGAAGCCATTTCACGTGGCATACAATACTGAACGGTGGTATTGCTCCAAGGCGAAACAAGATCCACCACTCTTTTTCAGCCCAGAGTGAATATATATATATTTAAAGGCATCTTTTGCTGCTTTGATTTTTATATATATTTTTACGCATATTTTTAAAATCTGAATAGAAAAATGCATTCTTATATACATATTTTATTTTTTACTCCGGCGGGATTCGAACCCGTGACCTTCAGCGATCCTCCAACACTTTAGTCAAGTGTCTTAACCACGAGGCCAACAGCTGTTTGGTTCTACATGGTATTGTCTTGCTCGCCCTCTTATGTTACCATGTTTTTTTATGTGAATGTACTATAATTGTCCTAAGCAAATAATTACTGCATATATGTAACTACTTTGCTTATTTGTACATATGAGTACAAATATATGGATTTCCAGAATGCACGTTTGACATTGATTCGTGCAAGATATCATCTTCCCCATACAAATATACTCTTATTTTAATTATTCCAAGGTAACTCCGCCTGATGATCATCTGTATGAATGAAAGAGATAACTACAGCAAACCCTGTTTAAACTGTAAGCGGTGAATTCAAAGAGATACAAATTGCTTACAAAACTAACGTTTACATACATCTCTGAAACGATTGAGAATGCAATCAAATATATCATATAAAACAATATGATATTCTTCATTACAGTGAAAAAAAATACCAATAGTAGAGTTGAACTCTTCAATATAAACATAACGAAATGACAACAAACAGAGATGTACACCAGAGTGGAGAGAAGGTTCTAAGATTAAGCTGCTGTGCTTATGATGAAAACTATAATTAAAATATAATTGAGTCACATTTGTGAATTCATAGGTGTGCGCATAATGTGAGTTTGGCCAATCATTGTTTGACCAAGGAGTATTTGTAAAATGGAGAAACTCAAAAGCTTCACATTCGCAATGTGTGAATTAACAGAGTTTGAAGATGCAATTAGCTACGAAATAGTTCTAATATTTTTTACACTTAATACATATGTAATAAATTAACAGATTTTGAAAAATTATACAGATAATGCAAGACCAATTAACCCTTTGATCGCGAGCGTACTCCGCACCTGGCGCAACACCAAAAATGGTAACTTAACTGCGAAGGCATCACCTGAATGATGGAATAGTAAAATAGTGAAAAATTGCAAGGTTCCCACACATATTAAGCTTGTATCCTCACCACAGTCAAAGGGTTAAAGACACATGCAACTAACCAATTATATACATATAAGTATACATTTCACGAGGTAGATCAATTTTAAATCGATTACATACAAAATGGCATTTTCATAAATGTTCAAAATCTCACGAGTTTCCTGAAAATTCAATACAATATAGGAGAGGAGTCTGGTAGACGAGGATAAATGATTACGATCATCATTCTTCGAAATTAATAACAAAATATAAGTTAATAGCATTTAACGGAGAATTACTGATAAAATAATAGATATATATGAAATTTTTCATTAGTTATAAAAATATAAGTATAAATGTTGTAAATTTCTAACGGATAATAATAATATAAAAAAGTGTTATTATAAATCATTTATTAATGTGTACATTCATTGTTAAGTACTCAATAGCTTGAAAATTCTTCAAAGCTCGTGTCACATTGAAACAGGACAACAAAAATAGAAAACTAACTTTTAGCAAATGTAACACATTTTGTAAATTCTGGGAGAGATGTTTTCACTAAATATTTACCAAGGAAAAACTATTGTACACAATAGATTAATTTATTCATATTTATTTTCTATGTAATAGTTTCTTATAGTGTAATAATATTCATGTCACTAAGTATAAATATTTGTTATTAAAAGCCTCGAAAAATCACAGTTATCATTGGATAACTTCCATATAGAATGTTACCAAATTTCTCAGAATGTTTGAGAAATAAATGATCAAATATATACAGAATAAGATAAATGATTCATCTACAATCTAATCTACCAGTTCCCCACCAGTCTGCGCACTCTAATAAAACTATGTACAATTAATGTTTTTGGATTTTCTCACAAAAACAGCACTATATGATACATCCAAACCAAATGTGGGTAAAATAAAACATAACGAACGTAGTCACACATTTATATAATATTTATGTCGGAGGAATTAAAACATCATGTTTCAATATGAAACTGATCATTTTCCACATTAGCTATCCTATAGGAAATACAGACCTCCTAGAAGTAAATTATTGTAATACTGTTTACAAATCAAACTTTTGTACTGCAGGTGAGATAATGGATGGAACAAAACGGTTTAATCATCGTCCAACTCAATTATCACGGTTTCATAATTACTCGATTTACAATGTTCATCTAACAGCTTTTGATATAATTTACATTTAGGTATCTTGAGTTCTTCGGCTTCCTCCACTAAGTCTTTTAATCTTTCCGCCCTACGCCTCTGCGATGGCGCCGAAGACAAAATGGACTTCACTTCGGTCATCCACTTGTCGAAACTTTGAACTCTAAACTTGAGAGTCTGTAGCATAATATGCAGCTCATCCAGATCATAGCGGTAGTGCAATACGAGACTCTCCGACTTACACTTGCAAATCTCGGAAGCGTGATCTAAGCACACCATAATGTTGGGGCAAGAATCACAAGTCAGCGCGGACAGGAAACATGTCGTCTTGCAGACCTCACATAATCGTTCATCATCCGCGAGCTTCTCGAACGCTCTCCTGGTCGCTTGTCGAACACCTTTGGCCGCCAGTAAACCTCTCTGTTTAGTTTCTCCTTCTACCATGGAGGCCAATTCCTTGTAGGTGGGTATGACAACGGCTAAGTCTAATTTGTCTCCTTCCAAAGCCATTCGACAAATCAACTCGTCATGTGAAAAAACACAAAATCTCTTCAAATTTTTGTAATGCAGGACACATTCTCGGCCGATAGGAAGCCAATCCGGTGGAGCAAAATTTACCGCTTCGGCAAAATTATATCCCTGATTAAATCCGGTGTGATAGGACCTCGGGAACGTTATTACAAATTCACCAGCGTGCTGATCGGTTCTGTAAATGGGAACTCCAGCATCCATCAGAATGTTGGGGTTCAACATAGTAACGAGCTGGTGTAAGAGATCAGGTTGAGACTGAAACAGCTCGGGCGTCGCAGATTTCATAGTTTTCTCGAGGAGTTCCGCACTGCTACCGGGAACGCCGTACCAAGTTTTAGGCTCTCCCCAGTGCAGGAAATTAATGGAGTAACTCCAGTGGTCTTCATTGTGCCAGCAGAAGGCAGAGAAACACATGCCTACATACATCCAAGGCACGGTCATCCCCGAAATGTCTGTATTTATAAATCTTAACACGGAACCGTTGAGAATAGGCAAATTATTTAAATTCCAACCGGACTCGACATATTCCTGATCACCAGGAAACAGGTTGATAGAGGATTTGGTGGGGAATCCGGAGCCGTGATCCATGGAGTGCAAGTCAGCGCCGTACTCCACCATCACATCCGCGTCTGTGGATGACACGATCTTCCAAAACTCTCGTTCCGCCAGCACAGTAGGCACCGAGTGGGAATCCATTTTGAAGTAATCTTTCTTGAAGGTATCTGCCATTTCGCCGAACTCTTGAAGAGTGTATTCACGTTCGGCCTGGGCGAACCCGAAGGCTTCGTCCGGTTTGTGCAACTCTTCGGCTATGCAGCTCAAACAGCGCCAATCGCCGTCAGGAATACTCTTCAGCGGGGGCTTCAGGCAAAAGGTGTGGTAAGTGTCGGAACAGCCGTTGCACACGAGGAGCTCGCTGTCCTTGTTGTCCTTCTTGCATATGACACAGTGGTATATGGCCAGCGGGTCAATCTCCAGCTTGGTTCTCTTTCTGAACTTCCCCAAATTGTCGTCGCTTATGGAAGGTATCACGTTACATCCTGGCATCTTGGGTCCTGCGCCGTAACATTGCAATCTCTTCAGCTCCCGATTACATTTCTCATCCGGATCTTCCTTCACTTCTGTCTCGACTTTAGTATGCTTCACATACTTTCTGCCGCATGGATTGTAAGAATCTGCGTCGATAGTAACCGCGTCGATCGAAATATTTATTTTCGCTTTGTCATTTTCTTCTTTAACGTCTGTGGTGCACTTAATTTCCTTTTCGGCAAAATTATTCTTTCCGCCCGAACTGAACTCGTGAAAAGGTAAAAGAATATTATCGTAAGTGCTTTTCAAGAACGCTAACGAAAGAGGGCCGTGATTGTAGCCCAACAATGACGACACCTTCCGCCATCCTTTATTCAGCGTGCATTTCTCCACGCCGCCCTCGAGCTTGACTATGTTATACAGATTGAACAAATCTATTTTTTTTCCTTCGTAAGACGGTATTTTCAAAGGGTGTCCCTGCAATTCCCAAAACTTCGTTATCTTATCTAAGAAATTCAGCTTTAATCTCGTCACACCCTCTAGCTCGTTCAACTTCTGGATTCTCGGAGTGAACTTTAGCTTGTCCACGTCTAGTGAAAACGGTGGTGACCAGCGTTTCGGAGGCCTGATTTTGCATATTCCAGTTTTTTCCGCTATCGGGCGTATTTTGTTGATGTAACCAAGGGGGTCGGAAAATTCTTCGATCGTGGGCTCGAACACTGGTGCCTCGGGCGGAGGAACGAAATCGAATTCGCTTCGGCAAGCGTAAATACTTCTTTCGATAGAATGATTATCCATTTTAATCGTTAACAATTAAAACGTCCAATATATTCGAGGTAGCGATCGCCTTTCTCGGTGCGCATATCACTATTTCTTCCGCGGACAGCTGATCGCGAACATACTTTTAACAGCACTGAACGGCGAACGATCAGGGCCCTAGGGCAAACACGACGCATACGTGATTTCCTGTCATATAAAAATGGCAGACTAGAATAATTTTGAGACGTCTATTGAAGCACTTCCCCGCAATGGTCGATCAACAATTATCAAGAATTAACAATTATTTAGGCCAGCGTCTTTGATATACACAAATCTGTATCGTGAGTCCGTTTTTCAAAAAAGTTTACGTTTTCACTTTTCACAACACAACGCGGCCATATTGAAATCGATTCACTAGCCAGCACTTCTAAAACTTTAGTGAAATATTGAACCTTCCTTGTTTACTTGACGTTTGTCACGCGTTCCAAACAGTGTCAAGTGGCCACTGGTTCACCTGCGTCGCCCGGAGATCAAAGGCAACAATGTACCGCTGTTGCCATTTTGAAGAACGTGTTGAAAATTAATTAATTTTATTTTTTAAGCGCACATAGATACATAGTTAAACACATTAGACAGAGCAAATAGAACGCCACTGGTGTCTGTCTTGATATACATTTTTAGCTTCCTTTACGTTCATGCACCTCGTCACACACACGATGTGATGAAACTCTCAACATTACCTTCGCTAAGAAATTGGGAAACCAGTCCCAACCAAGTTCAATGCCTTCCCATAACGACTCTTCCAAGTACATTCGCATTCAAAATCTGTTAAGTATTATTTCAATGACGTATCCAAACTATCTCAAACGGCTGACTGTCATGTTCATCATTGTTGCTTTCAATTGGCATTCTTATCTTATATTTTCATTTCTTACCCTATCATTCAGGATCTTTCCGCACATTATTTTTAAGTTAGTATATAAATCAAAGATTTACATATCGGCCAAAGTTATACAAAGCAGTTATAATTACTATACATAATTCTTATTACTGTATACTGTTTGTTAAATCGATGGCTCTGTTCGTAGTCGTAAAAATCGCAGATAATGAATGAGATATATGAATGTGGATGAGGTAAAAGATGTATGCAAGAATAGAGTTGTATATCACTCGATCCTTTCTGCCTACCCCTTCGGAGAAACGGCGTGCTAGTGAATTGTATATAATTATTGTACATAACTCTTGTTACGGTGTACTATTTGTTAAATCAAACACAATTTTAGTTTTGTAAAAATATACTAAACATCACAAATGGGCACAAGTAACAAACATTTTCGTTGCGGAATTACTAATACTTTTTATGTGTGCGAAGTGACAACCCTATATTAAGGTTTATTAAAATTGACAAAACTAGTTCTACGTGACCGGATACAAAAATATTTCAAAAGTGAAATTTGCTCATCGCTGTCAAGAAACGGATGAAAGTATGCATCTTAAATCGGATAATCGATCGTGCCATAACGGGTTCACCAACATTTACTGCCAATAATGTTGGCATCATTGATTCCTCCAGTTGTCGTTTTTGATAGGGCGGTACGACACACTCTCCTAGCAATAGAATGCTGTTGATTTGAGCTTTATGAAAATTAGTAGACTTGCTTCGTGAGCGAGTCTGCGCGTCTATGGAACACGTTGCCGTCCGATTTATTTTACCCTTCCTATAATTTGAATGTCTTCAGGAGACGTAGGAATTAATAATTTACTTTTTTCACTGTTTACCTTCTACATAGCATTACCCGGTGTTATAGACCCGTATAGTTTAGTCTCCCATGTGATTTCAGTTAAAAAAATAGTCTGTGGTCATGTAAAATTTTTGAGAATCTTTGTGTGTTTGCGGAACAAACTTAAATGACAACATCTATTTTGTATTATTTTAAAACTCACCAACTCTACATAAAGAATGTAGAAAAAAAGTATGTACATTTTTTATAAATAACTCGTGTGTACTTGTTAATTATTTTTATCACTTATTTGATATGAGCAGTACCTAAATTATTTAATGAACGCGCCCCAGAGGTTCCCAATGTTTTAATTCGACGGACCTTTGAACATCTCATAAAATGGCGACATAAAAATATATGTACATTTTTATATATCACTTGTAATTTACATTCATGTATAACATCAAGTAATTTCGCAATAGGGTAGACAGAGAAAGATGGGGCGCTACGTGTCTCTGTTCTGACACACATTTCATTCTTCCCCCACATTAATGCATCTCTTCATATAGGTATAATGGTTGTTAAAGCTTTTACATTACCTCCACTAAGAAATTGGAAAATGTATTTCCAAAAAGTTCTAGGATTTCTCCGCACCATTCTGCCAAGTGTATTTTATTATTATTTCATTAGCTCGATGTCCAAACCATCCAAAATATCTAACTTTCATTCTATTTACGATTATTTTTTTATTTATCCTACCACTTCTGTCTTTCTGCACATCCGTTTTAATGCTCTTATCTCTACTGCGTTTATTTCGTTTTCATCCTTCTGCCAATTCCACTTTTCGTTACCACATAAAAGGATAGTTATCAAGACTCCATTATATATCTCCAACTATGATTCCTTGAAGAATTCAATACATTACCTTAAAAATCCGAATCAATGGCATCATTGTTTAGCACTTAAATCATATATTTATGTCTTCTTAACAACCTACCGAATGCCTTGAACATATTTCACGACCCATTATAGAAACATTGCGTCTCTCCGTATCATTATAAATCCTATCCCTCTTTCCCTACCCCTTGATAACCGTCTCTCCTTTTTATTTCTACCTACCAACCTTTTGCTTTACTTTACATATATTTGCTTTTTTATATTAATTATTGTTTATTATTCCTTGTATTTGGTACATTGTGCTATTAAATTAATAAATATATGTATATGTGTGTATATATA
>JAPMAF010000511.1:0-14201 GCA_026537445.1 Silvatares holzenthali | reverse complement strand
GAGCGCTTTACAATGTAAGTGCATTTATATCAAACTACATACAGTTATTTATATATGACCAAAAAACATATTGTACATATTATTATCTTAGAACAGAATAATTATTACAATAAAATACTGATTTGAAAATATCATATTTTTAAAAATATATAACATAATATTGTGAAATATTGGAAATACAAAAACCAATCTAAAATACGCATGAAAAGCCTCATTTACATTTTAATATTTATTATTTTGTGTGAAAAAGTTGTTCAGTTTTTTTTTTTAACATATAATTGGAAAAAACCAAAAGAAGCAACAACACTACAGCTGCCAAGGCGCAATGCCTTTAAGTTTATACTTATGCTGGTTGACCGTTGTCTCTTTGTATCTATAGTTGTCATTGATCTCTTCAGACTACCCCTGTCACTCCTAGTCACATGTTCATGTATGTCAAAAAAATTTACACAGTAGTATTTCTCTTATTCATAATTCTTTTAGATATATTCTGCTAGTTGATACGAGTCTTAGTGTTTTCTACGAAATATTTTCTTTTTTAATCTTGATTGGTTAATCACTGAACATAGGCCCACTTCTGATACATCTATTTAGTACATTACTCATTCATCAAAAGCCAGTCTTTCTTTTAATGTTTATCATCCAGTGCATATGTGAATGACCACTACTATCACACAATTTTGGTATGTTTATTTATCCAATTGTTTCGAATACTATTCAGTATTGTTTTCTTCAGCTCTGTCGATATTTAAAAAGTTACAAGTATTGTTTTTTTACTCCTAAGGGTCAAATAAAAGTATAATTGTAAAAATTTTTACTCCTAAGGGTAAAATAAAAGTATAATTGTAAAGTATTATTTTATTTATAAATTATATATGTGGAAAATTTTTGATAAGCTCATGCACTGTAAAATATATCTGGAAAAGTATAATTTACGGTTGTTGCAGTTTATTAAATATGTACATACTAAATGGAAGCACTGTTTTAATGAATGTATTCATTGCAACGTGCATTGAATCTGGTTATAGTGGGTACGAATGATGGAAATAAAGTAGTGGATGCAAACTTTCAAAATAAACTTCCGGCGCATAAACTACTAATGGAAAGCAAACATATTTGCTCTTTTTAATTAAAATTTAAACTTACAAATTAAATAGTTGGCAAACAAAATATTGCAGGCTATAAAATTTTCGCTCTTTCAACAGTTGTATTCTTCCTAAAGATGTTTTTTTCTATATTACTGTATTTCCTATCCATGTACTGAGGTGACAGGGATTTACATAATTCGCAAAAAATCGGTAATGACGGTAAACTTTCAATACCCATCCGATATTTATACCATACGTTACATAGTTTAATGTTCTTAGAAATCGGTCTCAACAGAAATAGTATAAAACTATTTTTTACGGTTTTTAGTGCCTAGATAGAGATAAAAATAGAAAGTAACAGTAGGTAATCGACAAGAGAGAATAGTAAAATACTACCAGATGTTGATGATCAAAATTTATAAAATAAATATGTGGTACAGGAAATACTTAAATGCTGTTTGTAATAATGGAGAATCACAAAGTTACTGAAGAAAACGCGAAAACTACTATCCGTTAAAGAAGTATCCGAATTTTGAATTGCAAGCTAATGTAGTGCAGCATCTAGTAAATAAAATTTTTATTTACACTTACCGATTTACTGCTTATTTTTTGAGTTGCCAGTTACGATGTCGAAATATTCTTAGCGTCCAAAAAAGAAAGTTGCAATTTATTTTTAATTTTTAATCCAAAGCTAAATAGTTGATCGTAATTATTACGTTGTTTCTAGGCATTTGAGAGAAGGGAGTGATAGTAACGCTTCTCAACTTTAATAATGTCCATTCGCAAAATCTGTGAAAAATGTGACTATTCTAACCTAGCCTTTCTACTTCCTCGATCTCGCCTCAGCTGATTTTGCAATGTCGTCTAAACTGAGTGTTTAAAGGATACTATTTGACATAGTTTATTAAATCAAAACGAATTTATTAGATGCTTCAAAATCCTTTCGGTAGTAGGAATACCGTTAGGATAAGTGTATCAGCTGTGGAAGAGAATGCTTAACAAATACAAGTCGCTCATGTGAAAACCCAAATAAAATTGTAATAAAATTTAGTTATGTTTAGAACAGATCTCAAAACAAAAAACCAAAATTGGGAGATTCTTCGAAAAAACCGAGAAATATTTCTATAGCTAAGAAAATATTACAAATTAAGTTTTATAGCATTCAACCATGAGAGTGGGATATTCGTTGAAATGTATTAAAGATATAATTGAATGAAACAATTTAAGTACATAATAGGATTAAAATGAGATCGGCCAATTTTTTCTCACATGTTGTAAAACGCTTATTTTACGAAAATATATTAATTTCTTAACAAAACTTCTTAGCAGCTTTCGTTTGAATTAACCAATATTTGCAAAAAAACTTTACCATTAAAGATAAGTGAACTTGTACAAGTAGTTTATCCATCGAGGAGATACAATTTGGCTCTTACTAATTCTCATTCCAAACTAGCGTAGAGGCACTTACGTAAAAGGATAATTTCAGATATACAGTTTTGTGGCATTATGCCAAACGAAACCATGTTATTTTTTATACACTCGTTTGGTTTTAGCCGTCGGTAAGCTGTGTAATTGAAAGCATTCAACGCCAGAAAATTGTGGATCCCCTGAGGTGCCTATCGGAAGTTGAAATGAAGTTGGAACAGCAGTAGGCGGTAGAATCGATTTGATTGGACATATTGGATATGGGAACGGTACAATAGGAGTATTAGTGGTACCATTACGGAAGTTTCTGTAATGTAACCCCCATCAATTTTATGATGATTATATTATCATTACAAAACCCACCAAATGTGGAAAACCAAACACAAAACAAACATATAAAAATAATGAGAAAAGTGTGTTTTTATTATTAGTATAATGATTACTTTGTATTCTCTAACGTACTCATATTTGTGATCCTTGATCGCTTAATAAATTAATTTTGAAAAAAAGCAACGCCAATATTTGCCGCTAATTCAAAAAGATTGAATATAAAGACACTTAAATTTATAGTTTTTTGATAATACCCACAATAATAAATTCAAGTGGTATTAAATTATAATACGATATCATGTACGAGAGTAAATGTTAACAATAACATGCACAATGTTAGTCAAAAATAATTTTTATAAGATAATTTGTTCAGATATCTTAATGATCAATGGGATAATGACATGTGTATTCAAATCTCATTTCAAATATAATTTGAGTAGGGCAATTTCGTATTGTTTTTGCAAAAGCTGATGAAATACATCAAGAATCCTTTTGTTCGAAATTATAAAATTTGGTTATAAATGTACGCCTTTGATATTTGACTACTAACGTTCTTTCCTTTCTATGGTAATGTTTAAGATTAATTTTTAATTTGAAACACAACGAAAATATTTAAATTTCAAATTATACAACAAGCGCTAAAAACTCAAGTAACTTAATAAAAAAGACTCAATTAAAGTTAACTAATTACTATTATATATTTTTTCAAATGAAATCCTTCCGGTACACTAAGCTTTAATGATGTAACCTAAATATATATTATTAGAATATTTTGAACACATTTTTATGTTTAATTTTTTCATCTTCTGTATGTTTAAATTTTCATTATGTGAAATTGATTAATTTTTTACAGAATACGTCCCCAAGCGCATCGAGGCTAATTCAACCGTATACATATGGGAAAAATGCAATTTTTAGAGCAAGACGAAACACCGAAAATGATGGACAACACATTGTACAAGGTAAATTAGCACAATTACTCATCAATAATGTATTTTACTTTCAATTTCAGATTGATGAATCTATGAGTAATATATCGGAAGAAACAAAACCTACGATAGCCTTCGTTCCATTGCATTCTGTGCAAATCGAATTAAATTTCTACAGTTTTATTGTTATCGCGTTGAGTTAGTTAACGTTAATAGTTATCGTGTTGAGTGAACGCAGAGATATCAATCTCATTGCGTATCCTAAACCAAAAGAGTTTAGAAAATTTTATAGTTTTTATTATAGAAATTAATTTGGTATTTCCCTCCTTCTTATTAATACGATGCACAAACAACAAAAAATGAGGAAAAAGAAATACATTGAAACAATATAAAGTAACACATGTCTATTGCAAATCATTTGGAAAAAACTAATGCGTTATTGTAAATTGATTAATTGTACAATTACATAATTTCGTCACCTCATTTGATCAAATCATGAATATACATAGAGAACAGTCCGAGGGCATAGCTTTTAAATAAACTTTTAACGAGAACTAATAAAAAATTTGGATATAAATCAAAAGTATTATTAATGATATACCGGTAAAAGTGACAATACTAGCTTTTCTTCCGTCTGCGTTCACTTTTGGTAATAATCGGTAAATTTAATACTGCACTTTTCAAAGCTTATATATATAAAAGTCAACAGAATAGTGTTGAAAGAAAATCAATAATCTTTAAGAGTCAATAAGTGAGCCATCTTTCAGAGTTATTGCCTAAGCCGGGTGCCAATTTCAATATAAGAAGCTCTTAACAAACGTTGACACTTTACTTTGGCGGTATAAGGAATACAGTACACCATAAAACAAATGTTACACTGATTTTGGGTGAGTATCTGACAGAAAAGGGTGCTATTACGGTCTAATTTTATAGTTGAATTTTGTTGTAGGTAACCGTAATAAAACAATCTAACTTAATTGATAGTGGATAATAGATTTAAAAGTTAGTAGTAGATAGAAAGATTGTCTTTATCGGTAGCACTTTACGAATGGTGTCAAAAAATTAACTAAAGTCATACATCGTTTTACCACATATTCTGATCATAAGAGATCTCATCTTTACGGCATTTATTCTATTTTCGTTCTTCTTCTGTATTCAAGTTTTACTTTCATACGTCAACGTTGGCACTAATATTTCATTATGTACTGCCATTCTGACATTCTTGAATATTTTTTTTCGTTTCTAAAAACCAAAATATCGGACGTAATAATACAATATTTTATAAGGTTTTAGTTACGGGCTAAACAATTAACATCACTTTTTAACTCGTTAACTGACGACAGGTTTTATTTTCCTCTTGAGTGTAAATATTTTATAAGCTAATATGCTTTAGGAATATCTTTTCTTTGAGCTACTTCAGTAATTTGTCAATTATAAGATAATTACAGGTTTGAGGTACGTTAAGGAAGCCAGAGGTTGCATAAATCTGACACAAAAAAAGTTTTCATAATAATGAATTTTAATCAAAAATTCATTTGAAACTCCTACGGAATCTAATCTAAATGATGTAATTGTGAATTGTATAATAATTCAAGCAAAGTAAAAAGGGATGCGTCGACACTTTGAGCACTTTTTTTAATGAGTTTCTTACATTTTACTTCGACAATTTCCGTCGACGGATCTTTTATGAGCAATCGAATGAATACTAACGCCTACTAAGAGTAAGACTTAATTATATTTCATGTAAAAATGGCTTCCTCCTGAGAAAGATACTCTCAAAGGGATGTTTTATTAGAAGAGGTGCTCATAACTCAATATTTGCAATTACTGGTTTCAGATTGAGAATTTCGATTTACAAATTGTTAAATTATAAATAAAGCCACCACACCGTCTTATCTTACTATACTTTTGAAGAAGTTTAATTAAGGCCAAACATTTTAGATTCTTAAGATGTTGATATTTTCTTTTAATCTACTTACAAACAAATTATCATTAATATTTTCAAACACCAAAAGTTAAACCCGTTATTACCATCATTTTTTTGCGCAAAAAAAAAAGTTTACACCTATTTTATTTTTGAATAAGCTCTATATATGGGTAGATACAGTATGCAATATGTTAAATATTGTTGAATATGTTTAATTAAAACGAGTTTTAACAATTTCTTTTTAAATTTATATTTGATATTCTCTTTTTAATTTACTGAAATACTCGACTTTTCTTAAGAGTTTTGCATTTTTTCCTTAGAAGCATAATTTTACATTATTGAATGTACAGGTACGGGTACAAATACATTATCATATAATACGCGTTTAATTTACTCTACGGGAAACTGCATTTAACTTTCTTTTTAGATCAAGAGTATTTTTAATAATTATATCAAAAGTCAAAAACGTGTCTAAAATATTTGATAAAATAAAAAAGAACTAAAGTGGGAGAAAATATCGTTCAATACCTCATAAAACTAATCATTAGCCGAAATATTACCAGTAGGTAGTAGCAGTACAAAATAATGTCATATTTTGTTCCGTTGTTTAGTAAATATAAGTAAGAGGTTTTCTGTAAGTATATTGTTTGGGACAAAGGTAAACATATTCGCTCCGCAGATAATACCAAAATATTTGCACAATTTGGGGGTGAATAAAATTTGGACAAAGGGTTTATCAACATAAAAGAAATGAATTTTTGGATATTGTTCAAATAGTCACGTAGTACTCACTAGATAACTAACAGAATTGTATGATGTTCGCCAGGACTATTATGAGTTAGATTTGGTCTGCGAGTATAAAGTCCTGGGGAACTGTAGTGGAGACATTTTTCACTGAGTGAGCTTTCTCATACCGGTTAACTGGCAATAAAAGTACCAATATATAGTACTGCATCGAGATTTTGCTTGTAACCATTCTGCTGCAAAGTTGAAATTCAGTAGTAATGTACATTATTAACGCGTACTTGCTATATCCTACGGTCATATTATATTCCCGAGGAAGCCGAAAATCGGTACCTATATAACAGATTAAGGCTTGGTGGTTAGCGTGTGGAGAAAAAAATAAAGAAGAGTAAAACTCGTTAAGTGATTAAAATCTTTAGCAAAGGAATTAGGCATACATTTTATGTAAACATTGTTGAATCTATGAAAAAAGGAACCTAATGTTTACTATTTAAGTAGGGGTGACTGTAAAGCGAGATAAGTTCGTGTAGGCCTAATGATTATTGTAGATTGGTTAAACAGTTTATATTTAATTTTTATATTATAGACTGCATGCTGGTGACATCAGAAGAAGGTCAATTCTATTACAAGTCCACAACGGATGAGCTACAGGTGTGTGGTATCTTCATGATCGCGGAACCTTCTAAGAAGATTGAGATGATCTTCACGTTTTTGGACGTCCCATGCGAGGCTGAGGGTCTTGTAGCGGTGAGTTATGAATATTATATTTTAAACTTTATAAGAAGAGTTTGTATCATAAAATATTTCGTACATTTATGATTAATCTTTATTATTTTTATGCTTTATTAATTGCTTTAGTTTCGATAAAAGTGATGGGACTCTTGCTTCCATATTATACTATCACAGTTGAATATGTTACCAAAAAAAGGTGATTTTATGAAAGTATATTTTCAGTTATTTAACTAGATGCTGCTTTCATTTTGCTAATTATGTACACAAATAAATAAAAAACAAAAGTCAAAAATTTTAAGTTATAAAATTGCTTTGTGGCAGTTCAAAAATAATAATTTATTTTAATCACTAGATTGTCCAGCAAATTATGTAAATACGCTCACAGTTTACAATATCGTGGTAGAAATAAGATAAAATAATGCAAATGAAATCATTTCAAAATTCTGTGTTAACAGAAATACGAAAATATTAATTTATCATGTCAAGAGAAATAGTAAATCGAATCAAAATGTTCATAGAAAATATCTTGAATGATTTTGATTGGAAACTTCGTTGAATTGGAGACCCGTCATAGTAAAATATAAATATTACATTAGGTGGGATTTGTAAAATATAGAAATTGGAAGGTTAGAATTCTTGAATACTTACTTACTACTATACTTATTAAGTTACTTGCAGAGTTATTATTAATATAAATGTTTAATTGTAAAGAAAAGTGAAAACCATATTATTTGGACCATATTTCTCGTTAAGGGATAATTTCAGGAAAATATGAAGAAACGTGATTTAGTAGCGAGAAATATTAAGGAGTTAAATTAGACCTTAGTCAACTTATATCGTATGTCAACCAGGTAACACATTTAAATCATGTATACACGTTTTTGATTTGTAATAAACTGCTCTGAAATAAATCTTACGACAGATGAAAAAGCAATTTCGATATAATATTTAGAACAGATATGATATAAGTAATAGGTAAGATTAAGATTTTACACAAAAGCAAAGTATAATAATGCATATCTTTCATTGTATATGTTTTGCGTACAAAAATATTACAACTATAGTTTTCACGATTAGCTATTCATTTATTTCTGTGATTAACAGATCATTCAAACTTGAATGAAATTATACATTGAAAGAGAAAGATGCATCAAAATAGTGTTATCATATATAGTATATCAATGAGATGGTATACGTTTTCTACAGCTACTCTCATACCGCATATTCATATATCATAACTTAAATTATGCAAATAGATTCGGGATGATTTTCGAGTAATTTACGTTAGAGTAGGTGTGATGTGGGCAACAAGTTGGTACTTAGTAAGTTGAAGTAAGTTTTGTGGTAAAATGTTAATAAATAATACGAAGAGAAGTGTAAGTACACCTCGAAGTTATACATACAGGGAAGTATGCTTTGGTGAATTTGGCGGAAATTAAGTCAAAACTTAATGTTAACTTCAACCGCACGGCGTAGTGTTATTATTAAGGAGAAAAGTAGTGACTACGTAAATAAGCAGACACATATTTGAACAAAATTTGCACCATCCATAAATTGAATAGAAAGTTTTCATTATTGGGAATGATTCTTAAGTTGTATGATACATATAATGACATTTTCAATATCATTTTAGTAATATGTATATCGTTATAACTAAGTAAAACTGATCTGCTTACAAATTAACAATCACGACGTATCTACACGTGGTGTACATTAGATCATTTTTAAATGTAAATAAACAAAATGGAGAAGAAAATTTCTGAAGCACTTATATGATATTAAATGAAAAAATTTATGCGCAGCCAAGCAAACCTTTTTAAAAAATGCTTATATGAATTTAAAATATTTTTTTTGTTGTAGAAATGATAAATATTTTTACATATTTAAAGCCTCAGTCGTTAATTTGTCGTACCTTATTTACCACCGTTCAAAAGATAGCTTCTGTTATCTGTTTATGTCTTATCGAATGAGTTTATCGTGATTATTGTTATTTCACATAATTTATTTTTCTTCTTACTCCTGGTCACTTTTGACTAGATTGATTTAACTCTAATACTTTGTTTTCTCTCTCTAATTTGTTTTTTTTTTCAGACAACAATTCATATTTAATTCATATTTAAGACAACAGTTTAGGTAGCCTGTGATGGATCATAAACATTATTTTTGATATATTTTAATTTGATCACACACTGTGTTTGATAAATTAACTAGTTTAGGTTTGTATGTTAAGTTGTTATATTACTTCTAAAATTGTATGAACATTTTACTATCTGTTTTAAACAGTTGGTGTTCAAAGAACCTTTGATCACACACACACACACACCTTTAATTATACTGTAATTAATTTGGGCTCTGACGTCAAGAAATTAGAGCAGAAATTATTACCAAAACATTTTTTTGTCAATATGTGTTGTATAAATTATCGAACATAATAAAAAAGTAGTGCATCGATATAAACTTTAAGGTTACGATACTTCAACTGATTATCAAAAATATATGGGATATTTCACTGTTTCGAGGGTTCTCAAAGAATTTTCTTAATATTGCTAATAGTGTGTATTAGTTATTAATGTCTAACACCTCCAGTCTACCATTTAGTCTGCTCACATTTAATAATCTAAGCATCTTACTAAACAAATGCGAATATTTTTGTGCACTGGTATACTTTATTGTCTTATTTTTTTATTAGTAATGCTTTGATAAAACACAGCTGCTCCAAAAAACTATTTTTGTACATCATACATTAATCCCATTTTGCAATAAGATTGTTCAAAATGGATGTCTTTATCTTTATTGTTTTAAGTATTGGCTAAATTTAAATGGAGTTACCAGCCAAAAACAGTGTAAAGTTTGAGCACATGTCATGTTAATTCAATAAAGATTATCACGCGCAGTAAAGATATATTTGTAGCCCCAGTAGTGTGCATTATCCCTTTCATATTATTGTTTTGTTAAGTATATTTGATTTCATTTTTTATATAAAAAAATATGAAAATCTTAAAAATATAAGAGTATAATTATTGCATTCATACCAATTTTCAATACCTTTTATACTGATACTAGGCCAAGGTAGGTTTTAAATGATAAGCAAATTTATAAAATTATTACCAAAAACATTAAGTACATCAAATATATTTTATTATTCAAGACCAATACGAGAATTTTCTTCGGTTTTACTAAAATAAATTATTTAAAACCTCTCATAATTAGAATATAATAATTTGTGGTATTCATTACTAAATAATTTGCATAGAATAGAGTGCCAAAAGCATAGTATAGAGTATAAGACGAGTATAATCCCATTAATATTTTACAATCCAAAGCCTGCAATTGACCTATTCTCTTATACAGTTAAGCCGTTACTGGCACCAATGGAAGCGGCTTTAATTAAATGGAGTAAAGTTATACCTATGTACTTACATACCTATGTACTTATATTTTTCATCTTACATAGAAGAAATTAATTAGTTAGGTCAGAAGCTGTACAAATATACAATGAAAAGTTATAGTCGTTTCGTCGAATATTGTATTTTACGTTTGTTACCATATTTTTTTTAAGTATGGCTCGTGTGCGTACGTGTGTGTATTACAATACAATAAAATACACCATCACACCGTTTCACCGAAAAGGTAGGTAGAGAGAATCGAGCGCCACAACAAAAATGAAAGAGGGGGTCCCACCACATACCAGAACAGTTTTAAGAATTTGTTGTCCTCATATCTGTTCTGACAACGGTCGACAATTTTTTCTTCCACCACCACACAATTCCACCTTCCCTTATTCCCTAGAATGATTACAATAAATATAACAAAAAAAATTACATAAACATACAGGATGTAGGAAAAGGGTGGGAGGCTATCCTTGCATACATCTTTTACTTCATCCAAAATTTATACATCTCCTCATGCACACTCTACGATTTTAACGACTACAAACAGAGCTATCGATTAGAATTTGGTTAATCTGTTCATGCCATGATTTCCCTGGGCTGCCCCTCTGACGCATACCTTCTACATTCGCATCGTAAATTTTCCATACTAATCTCTCCGAATCTATTCATTCAACGTACCCAACCCATCTCAAGGAATTTCTTTTCATTTTATCAATAACGTTCTTTCCCGCTCCACACTCTTTTCTTATACCTGAATTCCTTACTCTGTCATATAGTGTATTACCACATATTCTTCTAAGAGATCTCATCTCAATTCTATTTTCATTCCTTCTCTGCCATGTCCTTGCTTAACTATCGAACATAAAAGTTGGCACCACTCCGTTATGCACTGCCATCCAATTACTTTTGGATAGCTTTTAGTGGATATGTGTAATAGAATAATTGAGTGTAAAATAAAAGTTGAAATTAAGGAAGGTATGCTCACGAGGAACGGGACTATGAAATCGAATTCGAATCACGTTTGAATACAGGAAGTAGAGTGGACAGGTTACCAAATGCATCCAAGAGGGCCTGAATAGCAATATATATTAGCATTGAGGCCAAAGTTAATATTATATTGATACGGCAGAAAAAGAAAATACAATGATTATTGTTAAAATCAGATCATTTAGAAGTATGTGTTATACATACAATATATGACAGAGTAAGGATATAATGTAGAGTGATTGCGATCGATAAAATGAAGAAAAATGTGTTGAAGTTATGAGATAGAAAGAATATTATTTCTGTTCATTAAAATTAATTTGGGTTCCCCTGTGAGTTAGTTTTTATTCCAAGTACTCATTTATGCTCACACGCAATGTGTCAATCTTTGACATGAAAGAGTAATTTAATGACGTATAAAAATGTATTTTTAGATTTTATCAATTATCAAATATTTGTTCTGGTCTCATCTTAAATACGTGTCTTATGCGTCTTGAGTAGTTTCTAAAAAAACTTATCAAATAACACTTCATTTGGTGGAGTTAAGTTAATGGCTGGATATGTGGGCGTTTATTAGACGAGGCGATAAAATTTTTATGCCTTTAAGCGTGTCGCATAAAGTGGCAATCATGGCAGATTATTCCAACCAAACAAATTGTATCTAACAACACCCAGAGAGCGTACATTAAAACACCTACACTTCCCGCAGAGTTTAGCTTTGGCGATTGGGTTTAAAATTATCAAAGAAAATAGACAAATATTCTTTTTTTCGACGAATACCTTGTAAAATATGTATCAATTTCTCTCAAATTATATACTGATTGTTTTTAGGTAAGAATTTTATAATTTTTTTTACCTGAATGGCAGAAATTTTAGTAACTGAGACTTGAGTATATTTCGGTCAGCCTTTAATTATATATTCATATTGCAGCGCCCTTGAGGTGATATTCTCACGAAAATGGCGCTATATAAATTATCCACGTTAATAATAATAATAATAAAGTCTACATAATACTATTAAATTGTATTTTAACGTTTCCATATTTTCTGTGGAGGTGAGGTTATGTTGATGATTCTGTTTAAGGTGACATTAGAAAATATTTGAAAATCATCAGTGAATAAAGGAAACTTTATTAAATATGTGTGGTTGTAAAGTATTGTAAAAGATTTTAAAAACAATGGAGAATCACAAAGTTAGCGAAGAAAATGTTTTTTTTTATGAATTTTCGCACAAAAGGCAATAGCGAAGCAGGCTTATAACATCATAAGACGGTAAATTGAATGAAGAAAAATTTAAGATGGGGTTTAATTAACGCGGGTTACGGGAGAAAAATACAGACGACGGAAGGTCTTTCCACAGTCTCTCGCCAAAGTCTTTCACAAGACAAACTTATAGAACCTATTAGCTCTAATACGCTCTATATCAACTGTAAAGAGGTGACTGTTGTTCGCAAAACACGTTTGCTAAAATTTAATAAGCAATACCTTCGCTGTACCAATTCTTCTATGTTTCGAAAATTTATTATCATAAAAATAAAGGAATCAAATAAGATATATGCTTCATATTCAACAGACAATCGGACACTGAAAGATCAACAAATTAGTGCAAGATAAAGTAGTGGATTAGAGTAAATGGTTAAGATGTTCAAATCCGTGCAAATAAAGGTTGCTCAACGAACATCGGCAAAACATAAATAGCACAAAGAAACACCACATTGTTTCTAATTAGAAACAACAATCCACCGTCACTGACTCATAAACTCACCTGCGAGTGTTCTTTCAGACTCCGTGATACTGTGAGAAGTTTCCTTTTCTTACGGGTATAAACCACGAAAGAGTGCTTTAGTAAATTAGGAGTTAAAACACAATTTTCTTAAGAAAACAGGAATGCATTTCGCTGTTTACTTGGTTTTAAAATTAACTTTACACGTAAAACCTTCTGCAAGCATATTTCTTACGTAAATATATTATTACTGCTGACACCTATCCAATAGTTTTCCCATATTTCAGACAGGCGGTTAATTATTTTGAATATCTGAGCGGATAAATTAAGATGAGCAAGACACCTACACACGGAAATGAAGTGTCAATCTTCTTCAGATGAAAGCACTGCTCTTTGTAACTCTATTTGCATAACAATGCGATAGCCTGCTGATGAAACGATCCTCTTGGAATTTAGTATTTTCAAGACAGTAATTTAGTGAGGGTATTTCTTACTGGCAATAATTTATTTCATCATTCTTTACTCAGGCATCGGAATTGAGCACAGTGTTTGGCAACTCTTCTTGAGATAAGAGTTCTAAAACACAAAAGATTCCAATAAAACAACTAATGGTCGATTTTAATACCAATATTTTGGATAACTTTTCGCGAATTTTGTTTATATGTGTAACTTTTGGACTTCGGTAATCCCATGTAACTGTTCCGACCTCGTGTAGGTCGCACTCTTGACGTTTCGGCTGAATCACAACACCAATAATTCTGGGTGACATTTCACTCTGTACTTCACTTTGACAGATTAAGTGAAGTGCTGAGTGAAACGTCATCCATCGTTATAAGTGATGCGATTCATCCAAAACGTCTAGAACGTTATACACACAAGGTCCAAACAGTTACGTAGGATTATCAAATTCAAAAAGGTACATGTACA
>JAPMAF010000510.1:0-14215 GCA_026537445.1 Silvatares holzenthali | reverse complement strand
AAGTTATTTCTAACTTGAATTTCTTCTTTTATTAAAAGCTTGCGAAGGTTTTGTTTGTTTTTAGTAGATATACAAGTTTTATTTGGTATTAAATTGAGTATTATTAGCATAGAAACCTTTTGATTCGAAACCAGTGCTTCACACCAGGAATCCACATAGCGCATCCCTACTGTATGATATAATTGATTGCTCAGAATGGTAGAAATAGAAGTATGAGTGTTCTGCTTACCATTGGCCAAGTCCAGGTCGCCTCGAGCTGCTATTGCGTTTAGCGCACTGTACGGTGGAGTGCAATTGCATCTCGCGAGAGGGTCATGCTTAAAGTCATTATACCTCATAAATGCATACATGTCATCCATATTCTTTATCTTCCCCTGATCTCTTTTAAAGATGAGACCTCTAGGATTCTTTTCATATGTATACCAATCACCAATTTTTTTTGCCACTTCTGGAGCTCCGCTCAAATTATAAATGCTCGGGTAATATGGGATGTTGTAAGATGGCCAGTAACTTTGCGCTTTGAGAAGTTCAGTCCTAAATGCAAAAATATAAGTGACTATTTAAATATTTGCTGAGGATAATGATCTTTAAATAAAAATACTTAGAGATTCCTTGGATATTATGGTGCAATAGTAACACTCTACACATTTACACACTAAGGGCTCTGATGTTTGATACTACATATTATTCCTTTTGCAATCCTATGACAGTAAATATAGGAAAGTCTAATCTCATAAGCTTGTAACTAATACTATTGAGTATAGGCCTCTTTTATTTTGCGTTGACTATCCGTGTACCTTTAGTGATCCTTAAAAAAAGAAATACTTAGATATTTTTTAAACCTACGACAGTAATGAAAGGAGAGTCTATACTTATAAGCTTGTAACTAATACATTGCAATATTGTGTATAGATCTTCCTTATTTTGCGCTAACTGGCTAGTTATGGATATGTACTTATTTTGCGCTAACTTTCTTTAGATCATCAAACCATTGTCTATATTCTTCTTCCACCTCTTCTTAAAATCCATGAATATAGGCAAAATACATAGACCTTTATATATCAAATAGAAAAAAGCTGTTTAGTTGAAATAATAAAATAATATTTTTTTTCTTACTTATCTTCAGCAACAATAGTTCCAGGTAACTGTTCCAAAATCCATAGAAAACCAGTTTGCAAATTATTTTCGACATTGTATCCTGGTACAAATTTATTGTAATCTACTACCATCCATTGATTATTGTATGTCCCACTGTTATATTTACTGAAAATATCCGTCCAATTCTTCCCCGTTTCAGACATCCTATTGGCTACCGTGGTTCTGACGAATTCCAATACAGTGCCGTTTGGAGTGCAATATTTCCATAGATCTGTATTGTAATTATTGATGGTAGTTTCTATTGTAATCAAGTTTGTTGATACTATGTAAAAATCATCAAGCGATAGGATTGTACCCGGGTAGGATGAGAAGGACATTGTATGTCCTTTGATAGTGTTTGGTGAATTTGGTAGGACATTGTATTTCAGTATATATTTCTTTTGTATTCGTAGCATTGTTTGATAACTGTAAAGAAAAAAAATATTTCCAAGTGATAGGTGAAAATTTATTTTAAGATTATTAAAATATTGAAAATATTATTACTAGTCCCATGTTGCATGTGCTGAATAGACATCAGATCCATCTGGTAATATTTTGATGAGAGCTGAACAATGTCCTGTATAGAGATTATCTTGTGAACCCATCATTCTGAATAAATCTAATATATCACCTTGTAAATTCAAATACCTGAAATTTTTTTTTAATTTGTCAGATTGTTAGAGTTTCTGTTTTAATCAAATCACTCAAGAAATATCTGGTGATCACCACATATTTTTTGAGAGATTAAGACAGAGTTTTAGTGTCATCTTGTTAAAACTGAAAATGGTAATTTAAAAAAATCCTCAATGTAGGACCGTCCTCTCTGAATGTGTTACATATTGAAGAAGATTCAATTTTTACATAAAACTTTGTGTAGAGTTTGTTGTGATAATTTATCGTTTTATGATGAAAGAAACTGAGAATAAATGTGAAAGTAAAGTTATTTATTTATGTGTAATGGTGTTGTTCCAAATGGTGTTGCTCCAGACTAATACAACACCTTCCAGGATAACACTTTCTTAGCAGGCACTGAACTCCACTGAACTCCACTGAACTTCTATCATCATCATTATCTTTGTGTATCTAACCTGCTCCGAGAAATAGTTCTACTTGTACATATTCTCTGCAATTTTTTTTCGATTTTTTAAACTGAATGACAGTTTTTTTCTATTCCATCAAGCCATTTCAGCTTAGGCCTGCCGACGCTCCTTTGTCCTATTAGATTGTTGGACATTAATCTCGTGGCTAGCTCCAAATCATCCATGAGGTGGAAATGACCGAACTAGCAGTGGTTTTAATGGATCTCTTTATAAAAATTACATCTCTTGATAAAAATTATCTCATCCGATATCTTGATAAAAATTACATTACCCCGAATGTATCTTTTACACCATGTTGTCTCTTTTTTGATTTCTCTGAATATTCAGCAGAGGATTATTAAAATGTTTTTTGTGTCTTGTTTAGTGAGTGTCCAGGTTTTAGAAGTGTATGTCAAACAGGTTAATTGGGTATCTTGTAGTGTCAATTTTGTGTTTCTGGAGATCAATTTAAATTTTAGTTGGCATGGAAGACCAAAGGAACCATTATTAACTGAAATAGCTCGCTCGTTTATCTCTTCACTGTTTTTGTTGATTATCAAGAATCCGAGGACCGGTGAGACTTTCCACATTCTCAAATTGGTAACAGATCTCCGATATTCTAATCTACTGTGAAGAAACTGATTTTTGTGTTTTAATTGTGGATCCAAATGACACCCCTTTAGACCTCAACTTTTATGTGGATTATATAGTGAACAGTATTGTCATCAATCCCAATTTTCATTAAAAATTAGATGATTTGTTGTGGAAAATTAATATTTTTAAGTATGTGAAAGTTTAATATAAAAGTAAAACAATACACTTACAATATATCCCTGTATGATAGTATCTTCCCTGGATCAGCTCTAGCACTATAGCCATTAGAAAGACCTTTCAATTGTTCCATAAATAGTTTCACCTGTTGAAATGTTTTTTTCATGCCTAATCTGTTAAACTACTTTGAAAATTATTCACTTTAATTAGGAAAGTATTAGTTTACCTGGTACCAATAAGGATCGATGCTTGCATGTTTTTTAATCATCTCCTGAATCCAGGCTTCATTTTGATCTATATATTTATCAAGTTTGATGCAGATTTCCTCTTTACCTTTGCACATGCTAAATAATAATATTTCAAATTATATTTATACACATATTAAGATAAGTAAAGATCTTTAGGTTCTTTTATCTTATATATAGCTATAGACTGCCTTCTTTACACAGACAGACTCGCCCTGAAGATGGATACTGCAATGTGGTCCGAAACGTCGGTAAACAAAATGTCACAATACGACATGACTACCCAAAAGTCTTTGACTTGCGTATATATAGCTATATTCGTGAACTCGAGATTTTGTGCATTTTATCGAGGTATGGGGTCTTCTATTGTATAATGATTTTCTCTTGTAGTAGGAAATATAGTTTTGAGCACTGAAGCTTTGAATGTATGAGAGTATAAATTTGACAGTAACTATTAACTTTTGAAATAGGGCCAAGACCCAGCCACCACTATGGACTTGGTGAACTCGTGAATTTTGTTGAGGTACGGAATCATCTATTGTATAATAATTTTGAATGTATGAGAGTATTAATGTAACATTAACCATTCACTTTTGAATTAGGGCCAAGACCCAATCACCATAGATTATATTCAGATTATGGAAAGGTGAGTTTGTGAGTTTGTGAACCGGAGCTACATTCACAATGTGTTTGTGTCCCCGAGACTATGGCTGATCTTCTGTACTCTGGAGTGATATATAATGAATAGATACAAAGTCAATATTTTTACAGTTTAATGTCAGTTGCATGATAATATCAGCTACACATATATGATTTTTTATGTTTTAATTATATTTGCTCAGATAAGACAAAGTATGTTCAGTGTTTGTAAATAATTAATGAAAAAAGATTACCTTTGCACTGTGTTTACATATTGCATCCACATTACTTCATGTGTTAAGTGGCCTTCTAAGAAACCAGCAGAATGTGCTTGATCTTCGCTTTTGCATGTTTTATTAGATTTTATTTCCAAGAAGCCCCATCTGATTTAACAAAATTAAAAAACAACTAATTAACTAAAGAAAGGTCACCAGGATGTAATTAGTGAGGTGTTTTGTCTTTTGATGCTTTTATGTGGTGTCGAAATGTGGGCCCTCTTGTTGGTAGCTTTCGGACCTGAGGGTGATATTGGCGAATTTTGAAGACAAATGCAGAAGAAAACTAGAGAGAAAGTTAAAGAGTAATGGAAATTGTGAAACATGCGAAGAATACTAACGATGAATATTTTGTATAAATGTATTATATGTGTGGCACTAAGCACAATCTGCTTTAAAAGAAATTAACGAAAAGAGGAGCATTCGGTAAAAGAAGAATTTCTAGACAGAAAAATTTTACCAGTCATCAGTGGTTATAATAGATCAGCCATAATGGCCAACTTCCAATAGGAAGTAGAGTTTTTTTTATCAATGGCTTCGAGAAAATTCGTCTATTATTCAGTTTATTTAATTTTAATTTTAAATGATGATATCTCGATTAACTTGCAGGTAAAGTTTTTAATTTATATCTATGTTTGCAGTTTTTTTTTGATAATGATTAATAAGGTAAACTAAAAATAATTACCCTGTACTGTTAATTTTATTATCAAACGTTGCTTTTGCGATATAAGGCCATGGAAGCACTTTATTTGAATCACTATTCACTTCATGAATGTCAATCCTGTCGCCATTTAATATAGCATAAGCTATGGTTTTAGATTTACATTTTGGAATCAACAAAAGCAGCAGCAGACAAATTACAGCAGGCGCGAAAATTTGTTGAACTATCATATTGAAACCAGTTAAAATAGCGGCTGCAAGTAAGAATGCAACGGCACAAGGAAATGTAATACTCTGCCGGTAGAGACGTTATGTAGCAAAACATGGCAAAATTATTGTGGTAATTAATGCGTTTAACCCTCTGTAGACCATACCAGTTTTTTTGTTCCGCTTTTAAAATAGCTGTATTTGAGACATACCACTTCACGCTGTGGATAGCAACAAAGTGACAATGGTATTATAACGTGTGCTGTATACTGACTGAGATGTTTACGTCCTTTGCTATTTTTCTCGCAGGCTCTCTGACAACGATTTTCAAACACCATCTTCCTCACATTTTCGATGTTTTCTTTTGTTAACTGATGTGGATGGACGACGATCATGAGACAAGTTTTCAATAACTTCTCGACCTTCTTTAAATGCTTTATACCTCTCATATGCTTGAGTTTTCGATATACACGTATCACCATAGAATTTTAGTAACATTTTTATTGCGTTTGCACAAAGAAATTTCATTTTAAGACAAAATTTCACACGAGCCTCTTTAATTTGACATTGTAAAATTTAATTCGAAACGCACACGAAAGGGAGACTTTTTTTAGATGATAATCATAAACAAACCCTCCAATTTGATTTGTACAAACTACCAACCATAAGAAAAAAATCAGCAAAATATTCAATGCGGTAGGTTTAAATGAAAAATTGAACACAAGATAAGGATAGAATGTGGAGACAGTGTGAAATGTTTGATAATATTATTAAAAATGTGTTAAGATGTTTTGGATAGAACATATGGCGATGTTGAGAGGCTAGTGTGGAAAATGTAGGATGTGAACATAGAAGTTTTCTATCTTTATGGCCCCTTTATGGAAGCAGCTGCTTGTGTGTTATATTTATAACATGCTAAAGTACACTTTGTTCATTTTATATTCATTCATATATATTGATTTAAATAAAATAATTGCAAAGTTCTTATAAACAATTTATTAAGTCATACAATGTTTACTTAAATATTTACAGTATCAGTCTCAAACTTAATTAAATAATATTTTTTAAAAATTACTTGATAGAAAAAACTTAAATATTTAAAGAATTGCACTGATTATTAACATTGTTCTTGTTTTTTTTATGTATTTACATATTTCCTGATACATTTTAATGATTTTCTTTGCCTGAAAACATCAACAATTTTCCGTTTAATTACCAATCCATTCCTTCAAATTTTCAAAGAAAAATATAAAAAAAATCCTGCTCTTTCCCAAGTCACAGTTTAATTCATTTTCCTACTATTGATTTGTAAGTACTCTTTTAATCTAACATTTCTATTAAATGTTTTACATAACATGCTTATATAAGGTAACTCATTTTTTATGACCAATGTATTAATATATAATTCAGGAGATTTATAAAAGTAGGCTGAAAATCAAAAGCAGTAAAAAAAAAAAATTAAGGCAACGTGTCCTATATTTCACTACACTGTCACATTATTTTCCCTTCTTCACATGGAACACATTGAATATATTGTTGAAGTAAGCATTGATTGAAGGTATAGTGATAAATATAATTGATGATGTATCAAGTGGAAAAACATAAAAAGTCCTTAAAACTAAGCTGTCATTTTTTAAGTGGTCATTTTCACAAAAGTTCCATCGGGGTGGATCCATCACATTTGGAGATTCTACGCAGAGGGTGTTGTAAAAGGTTAAGGGAACTGACATGAGTCTTGGAGGAGACCCAAGTTTATAAAGGGGAGGGAAACACAGAAACTGGTAAGTCGTTCTTCAGTCGGGTAGACTCGCACCAGAGATTTAGCCAGCCTGTTAGTTTTCATTCGGGATATGTTCACCGCAAAATTAATATTGCTTGAAATGCAGTGGTTTTACTAAAAGTAGCAGCCGGAGGAAACAGCGCTGCCAGTTTCTTGAGAACACCTGTGGAGATAGTAACCTATAGGAACATACAGATCAATTTTTATCCTTTGCTCCAGTGACTGAATCAAAATCATACTTTAGATAATGCAACATTGTGAAAAGTATGATTCATTTTATACTGTTTCATTATCGAAAGACAGCTGGAAAACTGTAACCCAGAAAAAAAGACCTTGGAAATTAGTATTCGAGGAACTTGAGATCGGTGGTTTTAGCCCCAAAACCTTTGAATCTCTATAAACTATATTCCATAACAGCAGATACAACACTAAATAAGAAAAATGACCTTTATGCTTCATTTTGGTGAAGGGGATGTGATTGAATTTTAAGTAAAATCTATTGTATTTAAGTGAGATGTTTCCATATCACACAATGTGTATGACAATAACTAATCATTGATGAAAACGGATGATACAAATTATACCAAATGCTTTTGGTTCTCATACCCGTACCAGGAGACAAGAGCTGAAAGAATTTTTTGCTGGATGAATAGTGTCAACAATGATGCTCATATCAGATTCGAGAAGATGAGAGATGTTAGTAAAGAATTCCCAGATTTTTCGTAAGGCATGGATTTTTAGGGTTGTTCTGCTTGTATTGTATATAATGAATAACATACAATCAATGTTGGAGTCTCGATTACATAGGGGAATCATGTTATTAAAATGTAGAGAATATAGAAAGAATAGAAAATCAATTGCATTTAGGATAATATCTAATAGGAAATGTACAATATCCTTTCTATATAAGTATTATTTCAAGCATTGGTGAATTTCCTTACTGGCGCGCATGAGATTTATGCCTGGGGCCTCATAAATAAAAGTGTTTGGATTTTAGGACTGTGATTTGCTTCTTTTTAAGGCCAGTTTGGTCACCAGTTTAGACTAAAAAAGATCGCTGGATCTTTCCTCTGGGCGGCAAATTTAAGGCTGTCCCAGGCCAGGCTGCTGTGAGACAGCCAGCTGTGATGAAAATATTTAAAGAAGGACCACAAATATAGAACACACCCTCGGGTCTCCCCACAAGTGCTAAATCAGATAGCAAGTCTATACATTCCTGTATACATTTCCCTGGATTTCATACAAGTCCAGAAAAATGTATTCAGAAGAGAATTTGTTTAGGATGTTATTTTACACTCACCTCATAAAAAATATTGATAAACAATTCATGAATATACTAGTGTTATTTACAAAAACTTCAAAATACAAAAGTTGAAAAAAATTGTATTCGGTTGACCTATTGACTAAATATGTTCTCTCATTGTTATTGCATGACAGAATTGACTAGGTTTGATTCTCAGAATACTTCATATAACATATTGCAAAACTGAAATTGAAAGGTTTTTTTTTCAATTTTTTGTAAAATACAAAATGTTACAAGAATTACTTATTCTATTTAATTATTGTTTTACATTTTAGTGTAGGAAGTTATATATAATTTCAGTTGTTTTATAGTTTGATTGGTAACTAATAAGAGAGAATAAATGACACTGTTTTGTTTATGTATGAACAATAAAAATGATTATTTGACAACTTTTTCCTCTTAACCCTAAATGAAATACTTGTGTACAGGGAATAATTACATGATTCGACCACACCAGCTTTACAAAAAAATAAAAATATTTACAAATAACAAGTATGGCCGCAAGACCATTTAAAAAGTGCTCTTCGAGCCATCAGCTTTAGTCAGCATTATACTTCTAAGCTTTATAATAAAACTACTTTGTAACCGATATTTTTGACTATTTAAAGTAAATTAATCAAAGATAAAGTAAATTAATTACAGAAAACAATAATAAGCATTAATACAAAAATTACAAGTTCAACTCATCCTAGTTCGTATATTTTTTAATATATTATACTTAATATTTTCAAAATATGACTGATTCGATTAAATGAAAGCTTATGAATACCATCTTTAATGACCTATATACAATGAATCTAAAGCATTTGCTATTTTGATAATATTTTTCAAACATTTGTTTTCTTCCATCTTGGTCGGCTAAACTTTTGAGGTTTATTAAAAACATTTACAATCTTTCTTGCTATATAACCTCACATTAACCACAGACCTGACAATCAATAAATATTAGAGTAAATAAAGAGAGTATTCTTAGGAGAATGTATATTTAACATAATGTTATCTGCAAATATAATATACTCTCACATATTATTCATTGAAGATGACATGTACCATTTAAAATTATATATATTTTTTGATTGATTGACAAGAATCTTACATTTTGATTACAAAACAATCTTTATGAACTAATTTATCTGTATTTAATTACCATCAATAAAGATTTTATAATTGATTTTATTGACTGGCTGTGTGGCCATTAAAAGGAAATATTTTGATATATGTGTAGGCTTTTAAAAATAATTTATGAACACAAAATGGCTACTATGTACAATGATTTATTGGCCAACAGTTAAACTAGATGAAAAGCAATAATTAAATTAATCTATAAAATAATTATAATTAAAATTTAAAATAAAATCATCCCATTGCTTAGTCCACGTCACTTAAGCGTTTAGCATTAACATTTTTTATTCAAATATTGTCATATTCATCTTTCAATACAATATATATTTAAACATATAAATACAACAAATAAAAGTATAATACTTTTACAATATTTTGAAATAAAGATTATTAAAATTTGATACATCACAAAATAAATTTAATACCTTCAAGATGATTATGTCAGAGAGAATGTGAAAAAATAATGTCTTTAGAAAATGAGGCACTAAGTGCCAGAATAGACTACAGTATTATTCGCATGCCAATCAAAAAGATAAAATCGTAATAAAGCACTTCTAAATAAAAAATAAATGGTCAAATAGATACTGTGACACTGGCTTATACTTATTTTTACAATTTATTTATTTAACAGTACTATTTAGAACCAAAGAAAATATAATATTATTATAACATTGTGATAGTAGCACAAAATAATACAATAACTAATGATAAGAAAGAACAATGACATAAATAATGAATTTGTAGAAATTTATAAATCATATAAAATATAAATTAATTTATTTTTATAACGAAGGTGCAAATAATTTAATAAAATAAATTTAATGTTTTGATCAGTGTAGTCCAGGGTAGTTTAGTAAATGTCAATGTGGCTAAGTAATTCATTAAGTAATCAAAGGTCCCCTACTAAAGGTAATTTGAATAACTGCATTAAATCTGGCACGTTAAATATAAAATAAATTGTGATTAGTGCATGAAAACAATTAGTGGAAGCAGATAAACTCAAAAACACTTCATTATTTTTTGATTTGTGAATTAGGCAGGTGACAATGGCTTAGAGAGCCGTAATAAAAATATCAGTGATAAAATTAAACATAGTTACATTAAAAAATAGCTGGATTTTCAATTCTTTTAAACCAGTGTAAAAGTTATCAGAATAAGCAAAATTATTTTATAAAATATTTACGGACTAATAAAATAAGCAAACAATTATTGCCTCTTTAAAGGTTATATGACCCTATTTCAGTAAGGTCTTATTATATTAATTTGCCAAATATAATTTTAATTTTAAACATCTCCATAGCGATACGCAATAATTCGGATTATATTATTTATAAACTCAACATTAAAAAAGATGCATATTATTTATCACAGCTTGGAATAATTTTTTATCTTATCCATAAAGATTTGGAATAACAAGATTTAATTATATTATTATTACGCCAAGTACACTATTGAAATACTGTGACCTTTGTGTAGAATTGTCGATATACTTGCCACCGGTGGCAAAAAGGGAATAAAGTTTACACTGTTAGAGGAAAGATAGTTAACTGTGCGATTGATGAATTTGTAGCTGCCTGTCTGTGTAATGCCGCGGCGTACGTACTCTCTCAGGGGGCGGAGACATGTCATTGGACTCTGTACTCGACTCTCTTTGGTAAATTTCTGAAATTGCAGCAAATAACATAAATTTGCAATTTATCATATGGTAAAAAGCAAAGTTTGGGGTTTATTAAAGTCCGAGCTGATTTTATATTATCTTGTCTTTTACATGTTGCATATATTGGTTAGTAACAGTAGTTTTTCTGGACATCGTGGTAACTCTTTTTTTTATTGTTGAGAGGTATAAAGAAGTGAATGATTATGACGAATTATCGCTATTATATCCTTCAAAGAATTGTATTTTGAGTTTTTATATATTATACTACATCAATGACCTTACATATATGGATTTGCAACATTTGATGCAGGTGCACATGTGAGTACTGTTTAAGTAGAGGGAAGAAAAATGTTGTAGATATTCCAGTATTAGCCATGAAACATGAATTAATTCATTTCACATGGTGTGCTATACTGCAGGTGGTATTGCTCCAGGGCGAAACAATCATTTAAATATTACTCTTTAGAGTTATTATATGTTTTATACATTATCCACTTTTTTAATTTTCATATTTTAAATTTTAAAATCTGTGTCAAAAATTTAATTTTCACTCTGGCAAATTGAATCCCAGCTTTAGTGTGATGACCTAACTAATAATATTATGAGGCCTTTTGTGTCTGTAATTACTTTCCGTTTTTTTTTGCTAAAGTAAATATATTATATATAATGGATAGTTAAAATTTATTTATTCAAAGTATTGACCATTTGATTCTATACATTTTGCCCATCTCTCAGGCAATTTTTGGATGCCATTCCAAAAGAACTGTTTCTCCTTTGAGCCGTTCATTGAGCTATTTTTTAACTTCTTCGAAATCGGCAAAGTGCTGCTCTGCAAGCGCATGCCCCATCAATGCAAAAAGGTGGTAGTCGAATGGAGCCAGGTCTGCAGAGTACGGCGGGTGCGATAAAACTTTCCATCAAAGTGATTTCAACACTTCTTTGACTGGTTTTGCTATATGAGACGGTGCGTTGTCATGCTGCAAAATCACCTTATCATGTCTGAGCGTATTGTGGATGATTTTTGATCAAAGCACAGTTCGATTTGATCATTTGTTGTCAGTAGCGATCAGTATTAACTGTTTCTCCAGGTTTCAACAGTTCATAATATACGACACCAACCTGGTCCCACCAGATACAGAGCATGGTCTTGTGACCAAAGCGATTTGGCCTTGCAGTCGATGGGCCGGCTTCGCCAGGTGATAACCATGATATTTTTCGCTTGCGATTTTCTAAATAAATCCATTTTTCATCACCCGTTACTATTTGATGCAGAAATGACTTCCTTTCAAAAACCTTTGAAGCAGTATTTCACTGACGATTTTTCGATTTTCCAATTGCCTGTCATCAATTTGTGTGGAACCGATCGTTCCACCTTTTGAATCTTTCACGAATTGCTATTCGGCTCACATTTAACTTTTCCGCTAATTGTTTTTGTGCTTGCATTGGGTCTGCATCCAATAATTCCGCATCTTCAAACGCTTTCGGCCTACCAGGACGTTCTTTGTCTTTTTCACATTTAAATTGTCAAAACCACGTTTCACATGTTCTTATGGTTGGAGCAAGCTCACCGTAAGTCTCTACCAGAAAATAATGACTTTCAGCGGCTTTTTTCCTTTGATTAAACAAGAAAAGTAACGCGTGCCGCAAATGCACGTTTTCAGGCACAAAACTCGACATTTTCAAAAAATTATGAATCTAAAACGCTGTTATTTTGGCGGAATATAACTTGTGCAGTTTTGATGTTAAAAGCTAGTAGAATAAAATTGCATATGTATCTTATCATAACATTGCATATTTATGGCTAGTGACATCTGTTACAAAAATCGGAAAGCAATTACTGACACACCTGGTATGCTACCAGAATGTTCTAATAATAATGTTATAGATATAATAGTGAACTTAAATGCTATTTGTGAAGAACAAGCATAAATTAAAATAATACATTCTGAGATGGGTCAACTGTTATAATGAGAACTGCTGATAATATTATGATTATATCGAACACTTCAGATACATACAAAGACAGTGTCGTGATAGACAGAAAAGCTTCATTGGATGGATGGTGTTAAGAATGTTACCACAACCAAAGGTTTGAAAAGATTACTGATGACAAATCAGAATGGGAAGGATTGGATGACTCACCTTAGGGCTGTCATAATTATGATAGTGATAGTGTCGTGTTGAAGGAAGATAAAATTAGTATAAACTCACCTTGCTGCGGCATTGGAACACAATATGATGGTCCAGAACATTGCCTATTTCTGCTCTTGGTGCGTAAAGGTTGTAATTCACAGCCACTATCTATCCTATCAGTATCTGCAATAGACAAAGAAAATGTTGCAACTTTACTGTTTACATATTAATTAACACATCTGCCAAAGACAACAGCGTATTGGGCATATTAACAAACATGATAAATATTTTGTAAAAAAATTGTAAACCACGAAACAAACCTTTAGAACTAGTATGTTTGTGTATCTTCTGAGGGTAGTGTCTTTTGCAAGGCGCTTGAAGTGGTGGTTCATCATTCTCCAAATGACCAAATGTTCGAAACTGCAGAGTGTGATCCAAAGTAGATGGAACCACTGGTCTGTTTGGTCCACCAACTTGAAATGTTGCATACGGACTAATTTCATACATTTCTGGAATCAAAGCATTTATACTAAGGATGCAACACATTTATAAAAACGGTCATGGCACACCCATTGGAGACTTCCACATTCTCAATAAAAAAATAAACACCACAAAAATTCTTCACTGTCCATTGTATAGGAGAAGTGTAATGTACTGATTTTTATAATTTTAATAGGGATGGTAATGTGGACAAATCTGTTAAAATTAATAATTATGTTGATCCAAAGATTTACTCTCTGTGGACAATAAAGTGTTCAAAATATACACCGTGTCTTATTTACAAATTCCCGAAAATTTCTGATCATATTTAATTACTACACCAAATGCCAGTATTTTTTATTGTGTACATATGAGACATCGCCATCCATATTGGCTTGAAACATTTAGTACAGAAGCACATGTGTGTTGTGTAGCAGAAGGAGGAAAGAAAAAAGACTTGGTTGGTTAGCCCATGTCATGAAAAATGAATGAATCCATTTCACATGGTGTACGATACATAATAGATTGGCTCCAGGGCGACATAAGATTTACCACTCTGTACTAGTCCAGAGTAAATATACATTTTTAATGCATCTTTTGTTATTTTTGATTTTCAAATATATTTATTTCACAAAAATTTTTAAAATCTGTTCGATTTGTTCGGTGGTAACTTTGTAATAGGAGACTTCCATATTTATTGATTGTCAATTATTTAGAAACTAAATAA
>JAPMAF010000509.1:2456-14223 GCA_026537445.1 Silvatares holzenthali | reverse complement strand
GCATTTAGTACTCCCAAGAGTTAGGTCAGAGGTTTTAGACGAATTTTTGGTGCACAAGTGATATGTTACCAAGTGTAGTGCATCCATAATCCCTCCTGTGGGACAGAGTGATCTATTCGAATACAGATGACTGCAGTAAACTGCCTGACACGGCTCAACACAGCAATTTATACGTATACGGGTACACTGAAGTGAAGCTTTGATGGAGGAGATTAAAGCATCGATTGCGATTTGGGTGGAAACGTTCCGTAATTACAAATTGTGCCGGCGAAAGTTCCAAATTAATTCCAAATGTTGAATTAAGCTTCAAAGTTGCGGCTAACCGTAAAAACTCAAGTCAAATGCTGCGACTTCTTAAAACTCCGGATTGGAATTAGGTGACCCAAAATAATCTTAAAATTTGAATAAGTTTAATATAATGAAACGATATACTGAATAATAGTTAGTATTTAGATGGAAATAAAGGTGTAATCAAGATAAATTAAAAGAGTATAACGATTTTTTTAGAAAACTTAGTATAATAAACTATGTACAAAAGGAATCCCGCCGGAGGGAAAAAAAATAAAAATGTTTTTTCGAGCAAAAGAGCAAAAAAATACGTTTTAAAAATGTATATTCTCTGGATTGAAAAGAGTGGTAGATCCTGAATCACTTTAGCAATACCACCGTTCAGTATTGTACGCCACTTGAAATGAATTTATCCATGTTTTGGGGCTAGAATCCAATAACCAAGTCTCCTCCGACTGCTACACAGCATTGACATGTTCAATTGCACGTAATGTTACAGACCCAGACGGATGGTGGTATCGTGGTGCCTCATGTGTAGTATAAGATAAAAAAAAACAGTAATGCCGGTGTAACAATTCAGGATTTAGAACTTGCAGATAGATTAACGCAATCAAAATCCGACCTCTATATTCGTGATCTTTTTGTTAAGACCGATTATTTTAATTGAACTGAGATAAGAATCTCTTAAATTATGACAATACGGTTAAATGTGGAAATATAATGTTCTTATTAAATTAATTTCATCACATCTTATGTTTTAGGAAAGAGATATTTATAAATCGCACGTAAATATAACTAATAATTAAGGTTAACTTGATAACGGCACTGTTAACAGTAGACTATTGGTGAAGTTCACTCTTTTCATGTTTAAAAGTATAAGGACCGATTTTTTAATCACGAGCTATTTTTATCAGTCGAATAAATGCGTTTTTTTTCATTCATATTAATTTTTCTAAGAGATATCAATTTAACAGCATTCTACTTTAAAGCCTCACTTCAGTACAATATAGTTGGAACCAGTACTTCATTATATACTGCCATCCGACCACTTTTAACTTTTTGATCAATACAACAGCGTTTAATGCACCGTTCACTCTATTTTCTGCTTTATCATATTCACTAGTTTCATTCGGTCGATGTTGACGAGTTTCTATCAAATATATTGTTTCGGATGTAACTCTGTGATAATCCATTTTCCCAAATTAATATTAATTTGTTTGTTTTTGTCAATTTTTGCTCTAACTGAGCATCTGCAAGAACTTGAGTTCCTGAAGATGCTCAGTTAGAGCGAAACGTTAAAATTCACTTGGTATATTGACAAAAAACAAACATAGTAGCACGAGTTTCTGATAATAATGTAAATCTGAATGTACCATACATCTACCGCAGCTTTCGAGAGGATGAATATTAGTTTTAAAAACGAATTGATGGAAAATAAACCGAATTTACTGAAAATAGCGGAAATTTACCCACTTTCAAGGAAACGATAGTGCACTAATACCTTAATGCGATCGCTCTCCTGCGAACTGGTGGTTTCCACTAAGTAAGTAGGTCACTTGAAAGAATGGCAACTGCTGCAATGGAAATCCCCACTGAACATACCCATAACTCACTGCTCTATACACCACTGTACCGCTCGCTGCTCCTAGTTCGCTGTGTAGGTATTAGATCTTCTCGCCTGTCCTAAATTAAAACACTGAATATGCATTTCATGAATCCGTCCTACATAAAATGACAGTGAGAAACGTTCCCGCCGAGAAAATGTTAATATGTGTGACCTATTTCAATATAGTACTATATTCCTATGCAATATTTTACAATATTTCAACTTTTCCGGTCGCGTTCAGTACATTTTAATGTATGAGGAGCATTTTACTAATAAAACTCGACACATTTCAGGCTGAAAAAGTATTATCTGCGTTAATCCTTTAAAAGACGCGCGTTAAAGAAATAGCCACATTCTTTTTCTGTAATATCTTACTGTCCGTAATGCTGAGTTGTATTTTTCTGTAAGATTTGTTTTATCTTATATTTTACATGCGACACCACTACACCTCCATCTATCTGGGCTTGTAACATTTAATGCAATTGCATATGTAAATGCAGTGTTTACAAAATCATAAAATAACAAAAAATGCTTATTCACTCTGGACTGGCAAAAAGTGGTAGATTATGCATCGCTCCATGGCAATACCACCGTTCAGTATTATACGCTACGTGAAATGGATTTATTCTAGATTCGTGACTAGAACCGAATAGAAAAATTTACTTTCTCTCTTCCTACTGCTACACAGCATTTACATGTGCAACAGCACTAAATGTTACAGACTCAAACGGATGAAGGCGTCGTGGAGTCTCATGTGTTGTATAATGTAAAAAAAAATATGTATATACGCCATTCTGAAATAAAGCAAAAAACTAGAGTTTAGGCTGTTTTTAGTATAAGGTAAGAAAATCGCTTGGTAGTGCTAAGAATTGTATTATGAAGATATCAACTAAATTGATTGAAACATTGTTAGGACAAAATATGCAATTCCGTATTGTAATCTTACATGACTAAAACAACCAGAATGTCTCATTCTCATTCCAGTATTGAAAAGAATGATCTTTTTGAGAAAAGATATACAAGAAACTATGGTACGTTATCAGAATATAAAGTCAAGAAGAGCTTTCTCCTGAAGAAGAATATTGAAACTTGTGACTAAAGATTGTACTGAGCGAATACTCGTTATTAATTTCAATCGTACAAAAGTAAAACTATTTTAATACTTGGACTAGTTAATCTAAAGATTTTTCTTGCTTGAAATATCAATGTACGATAGGAGGTAAAGTCGTGTTACCCGTTAAAGCAATAGAACATTTTTAAAATGTGATCACGTAATTCAATTATGCTTGGGAAAACTAATATTCAATTTGAATATTTAGTTGAAACAAATTCTAAACGTTGAATTTCTCTGTTGGGACTGCAAAGTTGTGAGCCTCTAACCATATACGTGAAGTGACCGTTGAGTAAATGTAGGATTAAGCAGACTCAGTGTGCAGCTTGCTTTCACAGTATGCCATGTAGTATATAATGGTGCCGTGCTTTGTGCAGCAGTTTGAATGCATTCGTTTGTACAACATTCACTGATATATATTCCAGGCTGCATATTCCAGGATTAAGTTTCAGAGCACTAGGAGTTGACTTTTAGATGTATCAAAACGAAATATAGATTGTTGGAAACAACGTTCGGTATAATTAAATTTAAATTATGCAATATGAACTACGCTATAAACAGTAATACTACACTGAATATAATTTAAATATAATATTGCATTCAGGAAATTCAACTCGGTTGAAAAATTTAAATATATAAACAATTTTTTCTCAGTTACTTTGTGGTTCTGTATTTTTAATAAAATTCTGTTTTTTTATCTTATAAAACACATGAGACACCATGACACCACCACCCGTCTGGGTCTATAACATACTGTACAATTGCACGTGTAAAAGTTGTGTAGCAGTCTGAGGAGAGATTGAAAACCTGGTTATTTAGTAGTAAGAATGTCACACACGATATACAGGAAATAAATCACAGTCTAGTCATTTCTCTTAAGTGTTTATTAACGTAATATTTTTACAAAAAAACATTTTGGGCCAACAATTCCATTATTTTATCCAAAATCAAACATAATGTGCTTATTGCAGCGCAGAAAGTAATTTAAGAGTTTTGGATGTAATCTTTTTAAAGATAGTACATTATGATTACAATCCTTAGAAATAAGGTATACTTCTAGAGACAAGAACTTACTGACAAATTTGCATATTAATTTGTAAGTTAAGAAAAGCTGATGTTTACAGGAATTTCGTTCGATTTTTACACTTTAAAAAATGTTTAAAAGTTGGAATAGGCATTCATGTATCAATCGCTAAAGTATTTAAATTAAAGTGAAGACAAATTTCTTTTAGTTTGATATTTCTTCAAATTTTATTTCAATAGCAATTTAAAAACGAATCTAAAATCTATTGACTTTACTCGGTTAAACTTGTCCAAATATGTCAATTTTTTGTCGGCTGCATCGGGATATGGAAAAGCGATAATCTCTTTCCTAAGATGGAAAACTCCCCCAGATAAAGTGAATTTAGATATTCTGACAGCGACCCCGAATAAAGCAAAACCAAATGGGGTGTAACTCGAGCTCTTGGATATCCTTTCAAGAGAATTCACCCCTGCAACTGCTCTTCTCCCGTCACTTCTCCACACCCCTCTACGAACCATCGTCCTATCCTTTCCCACTGTTTCCAGGTCGCTCGAAGCTCGGTAGGTGTACTGTAGAAGGGGATGAACGAGGGGGTTGTGACGTCACCATTGACCTCCCTCTCCTAGGTTTTTCTTCTTTTCCGTTTTCCTCTATCGATATTTTGCTCTTACATAACTTGTATTGAAAGCATTACAGCAAGAATGGTATAATACAGATATACATGTAATACAAACATTGAATTCAAATGTGCTTAATGCATATGAACCACATTAAACTTTTGAGTAACACAGATGACCTAGTTAGATTAACGATGATTGTTTTATTACTATCATATTACGTAAAAATATTTAACGAAATTGTTCGTCAAGGTTGAGTATTTAGTACGTATCGATCAACATTAAGCAGTAATTGATACTCAATAGTGACGTTTCGAATATTCAGTGCTTAAATGGTATTATTATGACATCTAAAGAATATATTTATTTTAAATCAGTAATCGGGATCAATATTACTGTACACTTCCTTCAATGCTAATGTAGTGGGAAATAATATTTTTAGCATCCTATTGTGACATTATTCAATAGTGATATTCTTATCCATTGCTCAGATAAAGTTTTAGAATAATTCATACAATTTCGTTTCATGAAGTAACTGGGGATATTATTTAAGACTATGACAGGATATTTAATTCAATGAGACATGAATAACTTCGGCGCCGATAATTTATTAGGCGTTCAAAGAAATTACGTTTCGGGATTTTACAAACTCGCAATGAAGAACCGACAAGGCGAATAACCAAGAACTGATAGATAGTATGCAATGATTGGAGACTTAGGACTTATAAGAATGTTGCTTGGAAAAGTAAACTTAATATTTTTAAAAGTCGGTCGAGGTAGATTTATTCTATCTTCGATCTCTGTGGTCTGATTATCTCTTCCAATTGTAATGATGCAACCATGATATGACAATGTTACTTTTTTTATTTCAGTTTAATTAATATTCATCTTATGTCCGATCTCAGAAGATTCTATTTTAAGCTATTCCACAGATTAACGTATCATTTAATCACAATGAAAGTATAGATTTCTTATCATATAATAGAAATCTTAAAAAGCAAGTTTAATTTTATCGCTAGAGCGATTTGTTTAGGGTACCTGGAAACCGCTTACTGTAGTCATATGAAATCGTCGTTTCGTCGTTGGAAATATCCAAGCTACTGAATTAATAATGCCTCCCTACATACTACTCGTACGTATGCGTATGAGTATATCCTTTTGAACCATGCACGCTTTGCATAATTTATACTAGTACAGAAACCTTTTCTGGCGCACTTTTTTCAGCGAATGGAAAAGGGTCAAATATTATTTTGCGACATTTTGATTCGGGCCATTCGAAACCGATTTTCCATTTGAAATGTTATGTCAGCAGCAGCTTGAATAACAATGGCGGCTCAAAACGAATGTTTCTGCCCGATTTAATGCTAAGAATGAGACGCGAAAGCAAACACGAGTGATTGAAGACCTATCATTGCTGATTTATAACTTCGCACTACGCGATAATCATTCGCAGATCCGCTATCTGGAGCGAAAGTGAAACGGACAAATTTATCTTCTTTTTTATTCGGGCGAATGCCTTCTTGCCGCCAGCTACAAATGCCATTTCATTCTCAGGAGCGATCACTTTCAAAATATAGTTCTAACAATTCCTCAGAAAATGTAAATCAATTTGTTAAGAATAATTGATAGCTCAGCTTCGATTCGGTCGATTCCCCGTGGGTCGTTTCTAGTTATTGGTCGTCCCTCGTTAACCTTATTTGACTTGTGATTATTTGATTTTGTGGTAACTTTTTTATTACCGTCTTTTGTACTCATTTGCACTCTATTGTAGATTTTTTTGTTTTATACTACACATGAGATGTCACGACACCACCATCCTTTAGATCCCGTAACATTCAGTGCAGTTGCACTAGATAATGCTGTGTAGATGGAGGCAAAGAAAACCTAGTTATTCAATTTTTGCCACGAAACATAGTAAAATCCATTTCACATGGCGTGCAGTACTTAACAGTAGTATTGCTCCAGGGCGATACAAGATCTACCACTTTTTGCCAGTTGAGAGTGAATATATATTTTTGATGTTTTTAAATATATGTTTTCATACATATTTTTAAAATCTGAACCGTAAAACGCACTTTTATTTTATTTTTACTCCAACGGAATTCGATCCCAAAATCTTCAGCGCTCCTCTGATACTTTAGTCAAGTGTTCTAACTACTAGACTGCGATCGCATCAATTATCATGTATTACATAAATAAAGGGTGCTAGAATCCACTGCAAACTCTATAGAGAGTTTCTTTGATAAATTAATGTTTTGGAAATCATTTGAAATATAAAATGAATCTCTGATAAATGGGAACAGCGAGCATTTCCACTAATTGAGTAAAATTTTCCGATGAGTATCAAGTTCCCGTACCAACACAAGCTCAGCCCTCGCAAGTTTTCCACTTAAAATAATAAAACCCGCAACGGAGTGCTATCAGCTTTGGTGCAGGAGATATTTTCTGAAAGCGCAAAGTAAACTCGTCCGCAGCTGTTTACAGACACTTCCAATCTATGAAATGGAAAATGACCAAAGCTGCCTCTAACCGTTGTCTCTGACTACTAGCTAGCCAGACAGGGGACAGAAACGTATTCATTACGCGAACATATATTTATTTATTTTTATTTAACTGTTTATACTATTACATATTAAATCTTTAAATTCTTTTGTGTTAATCTCACTACGTTGTTATTGCCCCTTTTGTCATACTCTGTATTTCTCTGATTGAATCTCGAACAACCGATAAATATTTTTTGTATTCTGTAATTTTTAAAGGCGTTTAAGCCGTATAATCTGTCAAATAAATAAATTTAACCTGATTTTAGCTATAATCCCTTCAATTATTTCTAAATGTGCTCGCTTTTGTAAATGAGAATAGTCAAGTGCCTATAAATAAGTCCGAACCATCTCAATGCATTTTGAGATGGTTATGATATGTAAAGCTAATGAATAACGAGAGATTAGTATGGAAAATTTACTATGTGAATATAGAAGGCATGAGACAGAGAATACGTCAAAGTAAATCATTGCATATCAGATTAACCAAATTCTAATCGATGTCAGAATAATCACAAAGTATGTATGAAGAGATGTATAAACGTGGTTGAGGCAAGAAATGTATGTCAGGATAAAGCTCGTACTGTGTACCTATGAATAAGTTACAACTCGAGAATCGTGAGACATTTTTTAATGTTATACTACATATGAGACACCACACCAGCACCCGCCTGGAACCGTAAATATTAATACAATTGCACATGATGTGTGTAGCAGTAAGAGAAATGAAACTCTAGTTACGAAAAGTGGATAATACTGAACGGTTGTACTGCTTCAGAGTGATACACGATCTATGATTCGTTGCCATTCCAAAGCGAATATACATTTTTAATGCAGTTTATTCTCGATTTTCTAATATATACATTTACATTTTCTAAAATCTAAATTGAATAATTACCTAAACTTTTATTCACTCCGTAATCACCAGCACTCCCTCGTTATGGATCGACTGGAGATTTATTCACTTAATAATAATACATTAAGGACCGATTTATCAATCACGAGATATTTTTATCTGCCAAATTTCTTCATTTTTTAATATTGTTTGATGTTTTGAAAAACCGAATGCACTTATTCCACGGATAAAATTATCTCGTGATTCAAAATAAAAAACAGCAAAAAAAAATGCATTTTGAAAATTGACAGGTTGTTCTGAAAGTAAAGGTAGTTAAGTCTACAACGGGCGTGGTAGATTTGAGGAAGGAAGTGATGCTGGGTAGCAGCCAGGTTGACAATATCTAGGTTATTACTTAATTGATAAATTCAGCACTTTTTCTTGATAACTTATCATGTAAAGCATCACAACTGGACAAATAGTCATCTATGTAAAAATAAAAAAAAAATCGGGATTGTTTTCCGATGATTATTATGCAAGTTTGTATCAAATAAGCAATAAAACGAAGATATGGTTATATTGCAAACGACGGTAATTTATTTTACTTTTCCATTCGAACCTTTGTAATAGTGCCAGGTTTGTGTATCTTTGCTTCCTTTACAATTTCAATACTTCTCGTAGAATATGAAAACTTTTGGTATTGTAATATTTCATAAACTATTTCTGAGCGTGTCTCTCAAGAATATTGAAGATCTACCTTATACATTCGCGTTATATGATTATACGTTCGAGCGTATTCCGGACTTCGGTACGAATTCTAGTTTCGTGGAGGGCCCTCTAGTTGGAATTCAGTGGTTGCCCGCCAGAAACTTCGCATAGAGCTTATTATAAGCTGACTGAACGAGTTGCAATATTCGAGCAGCGCGGACTGACATAATGTTAAGTAATAATTTACATATCAAAGTAAGTGTAGAAACCCATAAAAGGGTTGTAAAAGGATGTTCTACAAATCACTACATAACTAATAAATCAGCTGTACAGGCACCCCCTTCTTGGAGCAAACAGAAAAAACATTTTAGGAGAGAAACAACTGGAGAATATATAGCGGCAGCCCCTAGTAATATACAATACGTTTACTGCAGAGCACGTGAGTACTAGTGGAGTGGATATTCATTTTGCAAGAATATTAGATATTTTCTTGGCAGTTTGGGGAACAAAAAATTCAGAACATTTTCGTGTGTACCTACATTATAATACATATATACTAAACATCAGGGAATGTCCTCATTGAGGTTGGTAAAGAGAATGGAGTGATTTGTCTCATCCAGACATACACATCGCGCTTTCTCGACGCTTCTTGAGAATATTAAAACTACTACCACTAAAAGATAAGAGGCCTGCTTCTGCCAGGTTCTTCTAAGTGTTCTTCTGTGTTTTCCTCCTAAGTACTTTTACTCTATACACCTGTTTTATTATTTATTGTTTTTTTTTCATTATTTGCATTATATTATTTAAAATGACATTCTGGTTATTTAAAAAATAAAGTTTTTTTTTAACTTTCGTCTAATGCCACATAAAAGTATTATTAGCGCTCTATGCGTATCGAGATTAAAATAGTTTATTATCAAGAATTTACTTCAAGCTAGTTCTTGGTAAGAAACCGATAAGGTTTGAAACAAGTAGAACGCTTAAAACAAATGCGTATGGAATTAGACGAAATTAAAAACTCTTTAGTTCTTAAATCTATTGTATTACTTTTTATCTACGGTTTGCTCAACACATTCGAAACATTTTTTATATTGTTTCGTTTTAATACTTAGTACTACGTTAAAATCTGTTTGCGTAATCGTAGATTGTGCTTAGCGCATTAAAATGGCAAGACCTATAAAAGCATAACATACAGTAGACTATAAGATAATATAGCGCCAGAATTCGAGAAAAACCCCTTCAATATTTTAACATTGATTATCTGATACATCCGATGCTTTTCCGAAGTTTTGACTACTATTACTTTAAACCTGCATTATTTTTTGACCCTTTCGTATTAGGGTATTAGATAAGTTCATTCATTCAGAGTTTCTAAATAATCAGCATTTATTTTGCAACCTTGTTAAATATTTACAACGAAATAGAATGATGACAATAAGTATTTGATTTTAGCACTTTGGACTAAGTGAAAAAGCATTTCGATGTATATCACGAATGTGCTTAACAATAATCATATATTTGTATTTCTTAGTAACAAGTGGAATAAGCTGAGAGCTGTTTGGCTAAAACGAAATATTTTCGAATTTCTCAATGGTTAAATATTCGCATGAATAGAAAATCGATACTGTTCGAGTAGACAAGTTGTAGCTACAAGCGACCGGATTATATTACGTAATAGGATTAAGAAGTAAACAGTTTTAGCTCTGTATGTTCCAGTGCCGTGTATGAAAGGACTGAGTACGTAGGTGCTGTGATGTAATATACGGCGGCGACGGCAAATAGGAGTATATTTCAGGTTACTTAAGAAACCGGAATAGCGAAAATAGTCGGAAAATCCTTCGGGATTTCGGGGAAACTTCGATCCCGAAATACAAAGTTCCCGAGGCCCGCAAATAAAATACCCCTTACTTAGCGTCATACACATTAAAGTATGTGTGGAAATGACACGCAAACTTTTCGAAATCTCGCCGAATTTCCCAACATCACCACATTGAATACCTGCGTTCAATTTCTTTTAGAAAAGTTTTAAAAGGATTAACCTACGGGCTGCGTCCCATCTCTTCCTTTCTCTACGGCTGCTGGCGCTCCACACGGGGATCGACATTGCGACCTTTCGCCCATTCTTCACTTCTCCGAACATTTAAATATTTGAAGAATTTATCATTCAATTTAATATGCAGCATCGCCCAAAAATATTGAATTATATTTATTCAAACTGATTTTTCAGAATATTTTAATACGAATTACAAAGAAACCTGTGTATTTTTTTCTCTTCATATGTGTCGTTTTGAATATCAACTTAATACTTATACTTAATCACTGCGATTCCATCGAAACCAAAGTCAAATTAATTTTTAGTAAGTTGGGTATGTTGCATAGAGCTCAGCTGTATAAATCGTAGATGCAACTCACAGTTGAGTTTGGGTAATATCTTTGGTTCAAAGCACTAAAGTAATTATTAAGCATCTCCTAGACTCTGTGCAAATATTTGATAAAATATCGGGATGATCTGTTTATTCTACTGATGTTTTAATGGAAAGTCTCTTAAGAACTAACTTCACTGATTCTTCGGGATGCTGTGTTTGGTAAAGTCTCGCTAAATGCAATTGCTCATTATCCTTACCTAGTTCATATAGAGAACATGAGAACCAATAGATTATCTAGATCATTTTTGAAGAACAGGCTTTAGAATGACGTTTCTTAATCTATGTTTCCGCCTACATATAATAAAGGTCTGAACTTAAATATTAACCTCTCATATATGTGGATTTGCAATAAAATTGTCAAAGATAATAAGATAGAAGCAAAAAACATCATGAATCAATCCAAAAGTTTTTCAAAAAGTAACATGTCAATTATTAATGCAAATCTGCATTAAAATATAAAAAATTCCAAGTTTACTATTATCTCTGTATGTTTTTCGCTTTTAAAGATTATTAGAAATATATCTATTATTAATGCACAACACTCATATAACGAACACTATATCCCCATTATAGTTTAATGGTGTGAATAGGAAGATTATCTCTACTGTAGTC